>NW_019775456.1:226042-240558 GCF_001039355.2 Lingula anatina | reverse complement strand
CCCCCCCCCCCCCCATTGGCGTAAGGTTCGGGGCTCGCTAAATTTTTGGTATTTTAGAGGGCGAACGGTGCCATTTGGTGCGGTTTAGAATAATGATTCAGCTAGCCAAAATTCTAATTTCAAGAGGGGACCAGAAGTCGAAGAGGGGGTCAAACCCCCCTGACCCCCCTTTAAATCCGCCACTGCCCATATGCCTTAGCTGAGCAAGCAGCTTGTTTAAGATATACCATGTAGATTTACTTATTCTCTGTTTATTTATCTTTTTATACATAAGTAATAATTTTATCTTAATTGTTGATGCACAACATTAACAAAACAAATGTATTACCTACACCGGTACATGTATAGACATAATACTGTTATTATGTTTGTGCTGTCATGGGCTGACATTTTATACCAGTTTCTTAAACCAGCATCAAATTAGCAAACATGCGGTATTGTATCTCTATTACAACTAAAGACTCACTTGGATTTCAGTAGGCAATTTTGCATGCACTTTCTCCTTGATCAAAGATTTTTCATGTCCATTAATCTGTCGGCTATGGTCCTCAAGATGACTGTTCACTGTACCCGACTTCAAATCTAAACAAGGCATATATAATTGTGTTTCAACGGAAAAAATGCAAAACAGAAATCAAAATCTGAGATAAATATATCATTTAACTTCAAAGGTACAGGGGCGTAATTTGGCAGAAAATACTGATGGAACAGACTTTGACCGCTTTCGACACTTTTTTCCATTACGTCCAATGTCAGCTTCAGCTTACCTTTTCACTCAAAACTCTGGTATTCAAAGAAATTTTTCAAAACAATGATTTTTTGTCGTTATGATTAAAATCCAAGACTAAAGGTTTTTTATTGAAAAATTATTTAACGTCCTATAATTGTTAATATCCTTCTTTAAATATTGCCTTTTGTAAGACAACTGATAGACCCGTATAACTAAATAAACTATACTTAATTACAACGCATGTTTTTATCAAACACAGTGTTCGTCCTGTATGCCTTTACTAGCACGCATTGGTAATGTACATATGGTAAATAGATTTTGAAATGAATTAACACCTAAGTTTGGTGTTAATTTCAACGTGCTGTGTGAAACGCAAAGAATACCTTAATGAACCAAACCTAACATTTGGTATGGTATAAGTGAGAAGGTGAAGCGGAAATGTTTTCAGCATTAGCAACGACCAATACGTTGGTTTCTGAGTTACTTTGATCGTTTGTTATTTAACTGCTATTGCCAAAGTGCATTTGAAAGGATGAACATTGTTTATATATATTAACCATTTGGTTTTAATTTCAACGTATTTGTTTGCTTTTCGGTAGTATTGAATTTGGTGGCCACGTTGGAATTTTCAGACATGTTTTTATCTAGAATTATTATCATTATCAACGACTGTACCAAATTTTATGTTCATAAGTAAAATAATGATCCATTTACCATATTGCTGGGAAAACATATGGTTCACATATGGCGGATCCAGGATCCGGCTAAGGAATATGATTTGGGGAACAAGGGGGGGATAAGGAGGGGACGTGGAAGAACCAGAAAATTTTCGCCTTGCTTATGCCTCTATTTCACACAGACCACGAATCCCACAAATGGCCAGGAATTGACAAATTTCACGATTCGTGGTTGAATCGTAATCAGCTCGTGAAATTCTTAACAGATTCGTATATATTCGTAGTTAGTTCTTGCACTTCGTGACAAACAGGAATTGGTGGCAAAAACTATGATGCCCCTATTTCACACAGACCACGAATCCCACGAATCGCCAAGAATTGAAAATTTCAGGATTCGTGGTTGAATCGTAATCAGTTCGTGAAGTTCTTAACAGATTCGTATATAATCGTAGTCAGTTCTTGCAATTCTTGATCAATCGGGAATTCGTGGCAAAAAATTTAAGCTGTTCAAAGTTTTGGCCACGAACTCCCGATTCCAAAAAATCGTAGTGAATTTCTGGACAATATTCGTGCGATTCCAGCCGAATCCCACGAACATTCGTAACACTATCGCACCTGTATCGTAACTGAATCGTAGAGCGTGTCGAATAAGACCAAAAAATTGGCAAAATCTCACGAATCCTCACGAATCCTGAAATTTCTCAATTCCTGGCGATTCGTGGGATTCGTGGTCTGTGTGAAATAGGGGCCTTATCTAGAGAAGTTGCCATCTTGGATCCGCCTATACCATTTGCTTCTAAATTAAGTTACCTGCTTCATTATTTACCAACTTCTGTATCTCAACCTCTTCTATTCCTTCTGCCTATATTTCAAAAAAAGAACAGCTCTTATATCGATTGCTTAGACCAAAAGGTTGTCTTTGTCACATATTGTTGTCACAAAGGTCGCAAAAATTTAAGCAAGCGTGACTCAAAGGATGTCACTTGCTTTGACATCACCAATCGTTTTCAAATATTTCTACTAACGACCTTAAACAAAATGTGTAGAACCCTGCAACAATTACCTTTCACAAACATGAAAGTACTTTCTAGATTAATAAAATGACCAATGAGAAATAAAAAAAATTAAATAAACTGTTGTCTTACCTGTCCCTTACTTCCTTCAGCAGAAAGTCCTATGAAGAGAAATTTAGCATGAAGATTTTTCACGCAAATACTGTTTATTTGAGTTTCGTCATTACAGTAAATAAAACCCATGTTCTTTATGAGTTTTTATGAATTTTATAACATACATTTTGAAAAAATCAAAAGAACTCACCTGTTCTTGATACGTTGGAGTAAGGTGCTGCATGAATGATGACTGCAACAACCGCGAAATAAAGCAACCCAATACATACTTTTCCCGGCATTTTGCAAGAACCGTTATGTGCGATGTGAATATCTAGCTCTTGTGGTCAATGTTGAGAATGTCTCACACTTTACCACAAACGCCTATGTGTATCAACAACTAATCTGATGAGCTTTAGAATATCGAGCGTTAATATTGGTGTTCCACCGCGTAATACCAATTTAAGATCGCTTACGTCAGCCCAGATTTGTTGATACGATACGGATAATGTGTTGGCAACAAGAATTTGCAAAACAATTTTTTATAAGAAAGATTTTGATACAGTACAAAAATTGTTATATTTCCACATTGCAAATGAAATCATTTTATCATATCTAATAACATAATTGTTTTATCAACTGAAACTGTCTAGCGTATGTTAAGTCTATACATTCTAAAGGAATAAAGTGTTGAAACAACTGGTAAAAACTTTCATATATATACCCAAAAGTCATTTTTTATCGATTTAAAAAAAATTAGTACATTTAATACAGGTGTGATTCTAGTTTAAGATATGCCAGAGTGGTGGCGCTGCGATGCAGGAGGCTATTGAGTGACGTAAGCAGCATCAAAGCGTGTGAAGCCATTTTGGTTTATTCAGTTTCGGGTTCGGTTACTTCAACTCAAGGCTTACAACAAGTGTTTTCACACAAAAAGAGAAAAACCCTGAACATGGATATTATTTATAAATAAATAAAAACAAACACCACAGTTATTTATGTTTACAGTAAAGGTTAGGTAGCAAAGCAGATGACACCCTATAGGCCTATCTATAGTTTTTCACACGCGCGGGACCTTTCAACCGACTTGGGTTTCGTAACTCTAAAGCATCGCGAATTGCGATAGCGATATCACCTTTCATTTCGAGGCTATTATTAATATGGGGTGAATAAATGCCAAGTTATGGAATAGAGACGCCTGCGCTCGGTCGCAATTCGCGATGCTTTCAAGTTACGGTGCCCTGTACGCGCTTCCTTCCGAATTACCTACAGGTGAAAGTAACCTAAGATATAAATAGTTTTTCACACCTGTGGAGTTTACCGCTGCCCACCAGGTAAGCCAGGCAAGTGGTCAAAATACAAAAAACTATCGGGTTGCTAGCAGCTCACACCCGTGCAACTTTTACCGGTAGGCCTACTTCCGTCTCACACGTGATCAGTGCAGTAGTACGTCGAGAAAAATTTTGAAACCAGTAACATTTAAATATTTTATTCGACAACATACTTCTGCTTTGGATTGATTTTGAGCTCAAGATTCCTCTTCCTTTCGGCGGCCGCATGTGCACTTCGTCTGGACACGTCTCTTGTTGAAAGCGCTCTGGTCCCTGTTTCACAAAAAAAACTTAAGTCAGGTTCTCTGGCTAAGAACTTAATTAACAAGGTTACATGGCCACATGGGCACATCTCATCCTATCAGGTGCAGTGTTACAGCACTCTCATGGAGATCCTAGTCAGCTAAGCCAGGGAACTGACTTAAGTTTTTTTGTGAAACTGGGACCTGGCATTAAATGTCGCATTTTGGTCGAAAATGCGAACAGTCGAACATACTGGGAAAAGCATCATCTCTGAGTTTTCGCCTTGCTTCCCTACCATAGAATTCAGCTCGAAGGTCTAGGTTCTAGCGTGTTTCGTCAATTCGCTTGGATTTTTTTGAACTTCAAAGCATTGATCCAACTTTGACGTTTTGCTGTCTCCGAAGGTAGGGCAAAATATTGTATCTTTGATTATGGTACCAGGGTACAATATAAATTTGCGGCATGTTGTTTTTATGACATCTAGACTTTTGGTCACCTGTCCCTGTGTTATCATTACAACAAACGCACACAGCAGTCCGTAGATCTAACGCACATGACGTCACTAGAAACTGACCAATCAGAATTTTCTCATTTAAGTCCCCCCCTTTTCTCACTATGAATTCAAAAAAAAAACTTTTGTCGTCGATTTATAGTATATATACTGTTAATAAATCAGTTAACATTTTGTGTTTTATAGAAAGCAGTAAGTCTTTAAGGCATTTTCCTCACTGCAACCAGGTATTTATATGGGTCTTTGAAATGATTTTGATTTTTATATTGTTTTGTTTCCTGAACTATATATTGTATGATCAAATGATTCTTATATTCATCCTTTCGCCAGCTAGATGATACCCCTCCTTGTTTCATATCCATGTGTTTTTCACAGTTTGAAACCATCTTAATTCGAAAACCCTATAAGTGCCAATGTCAAGAAACTTTTTTGTATGACATTCGCCACATGATCCTAATAATCGCCGTGGTCGTCATTTCTTTTTTCGGTGCAACTGAGAGAGCAGAACTATATGATATTCTCACAGTCGTGCCGTCACCATACGCCCTCACAGAATATTAAAGTATTGGGGTATTCATTTACTTACGTCTTAATTACTGGAGCTTTTCCATATATTATTACCATTACGTAGAAAATAAGCCATTAGGTCAGACAAGGTAAGCCATTAAGTACGGTGGAAGTCATTTTAATACGATACCCAAATGGATATTTAAGATATTATTTTAAGTAGAAAACCGATAGGCAACATACTTATCTTTTTATTGAATATATAACCTATGACCAACTGGGGATATCCATTAGTTCGCGTACTTTCTGTTGCTCAAAAGGCTGTTATTCAACAACAAAAAAAGACAACGTATAAGCCTATTTATAGCCTCCCTATAATAGGGATAGGTTTAATGCAAACATTTGACACTGTTTGCACTGATAATTTATACCAGCAGTTTTCGTGCGAATAGGACTTTGAAAATCTGTAGAAGAAAATATCCAGAAAACGAACTGTGCTTATCAGCATTTCGATGTTTACCCGCTCAAGTAACATGGACAGCGAATTAAGATCACAAGTAAGTATTTATAAAACGTGCTTTTAAGACGCTCGATCGCCATTATCTGTTTGCATACATTTTTGGACGAGTTCTCTTTTCAAACGGCGTAGTAAGTTCATGGAAAGTGACGATAGACTTCTTCGTCTGCGATAGGCCTACTTAACTTTCAAAAGCTCCTGAGCTTTTTCCAACAACCAACTTTACTGCAAAAATAGGCCGTTTGAGTGCTTCTGATTTCTCGCCATTTACTGGGTTTTTCTGACCTGTGTGTCGAGACTTTGTGCTATCTCACTGGACTCACGAAAGACAGCTAAAAACTTAAACTGGTTAAGTTGCGCTTCACAATAAAGCTTTAGGGCCGCTTACCCCGTTGTTGATGATACAGAGCAACACGTACAGGATTCAAACATTGCTGTTCGCACACGTGCATCGGTTGTATATATCTTTAAGTGTTTGTAGCAGTCAAGGTAAATGTCATCTGCCAAATTACAACCATGTGCATGTATGTGGTGGCTGTATTTCAGCAGGAATGAATAGAAGTGGCATAGCAATCATCTGCAAAAAGTTACATCAAACGAAGACGAGTGTCGGGTCATCTCGACCTGGAAGACCTCATTCCCCCTTCACAAATCAAGTACTCCCTGGTATAGCAAAATTATAAGCTATATGATATAAGCTAAGCATAAATATCACTGAAAGGCACATAATATGCATTAGAGTCACGCTTTATATTTCTGGTTATCCTAACACCTTTCTCTTAATCACAAAGATATACTATATCCATAACCGTAATTTTCTCAACCTTCGTGGATAGGGTGCACATTGGAAATAAAATGTCAATTGCTAAAGCTTCAAGAAAATTATTTCTTTTTTATTTCCAAAAAAAGTTCAACGCGCTTCGTGTGCATTTAAAGCCTTAACGTGTTTTCTTTTCTATGTCATTACATACAGTGCCATGTTGACGTATATGTGATAGCGTACATGTACATGTACATCATTCAATATCGAGGAAGTGTCATGTTATCTAAAATCAATGTTTAATGTCACTCTCTGAGTAAAATACCACGGTCATTGACTCATCAATGCATTGGATACTAATCGTAGGGCAATTCGGGATGAAGCAAAAATCTTATACGCCGTTCTATTGTAAAAAACAGGTGGTTGCTTCCTATATGTATCTTGCGAAATGCTACATCCATGTAGTCTATTTTTGTCGTATTTTGACAGATTTCTGGATAGATAATGGCCATACTGGTGACGTTAAGTAGCTTTAAGCATTAACGAACACTTCGTCAATTAAGTATAATTTATAGTTTGTATTGATCAACGGTATTCACTTGTATACCACATTTAAATGCCCACGCGAAATACAAGGAAAAAGGAGTGACTGAGCTAATATTTGATTTGCCGTTATGACAGACCAGTTCACAAACTCACATAGATAATGTTCATCAGACGGTTTCAAGTTTGTATGATAGCCACGTGACCAGAGTCGGAACATAGATTATGTTAATAAGAAGGTATAAGTATTTTGTAGAATAGCCCTGTGACCTCAAAGGGCCACCATCCTTCTGGGCATAGACACATAAAGGCGAACTGATTATCTGGAGGCTTTGTTGGCCCAGGCTTTTTAATACACTTTGCATAGGGATATTTCTGGTTAAGGGGCGATCCTTTGCCACTTGATTTAAAATTCCGTTCAACGGGTTTTCAGTAGGTTTTGCGTCTAGTGATGACGCAGGTGGATCCACCGGGGTAATGACTGGCTGGTGAAGCTACTCTTGGACTGCCCTAGTCCACGTTGTGTGACATAAACATCGTGGAAAATAAACGGATTATTCCTGTCTCAATAAATGTTTTTTATCAATGCCAAAGGTGTTGGTTCAGTATATCAATGGTTGAGGCTTATTATAACAGTTCACTAAGATCCACTAATACAGTAGTAACCGATGCATCCCAAACCATTATTGAAGTGTTGAAAAGTCAATTTTTTTCTGGGAGATATAAAGTGACAGATACTCTTGATTCTCTGCCCATTCACGGTGTTAAGGGTAAATATGGACAAACATGGAAAAACACAAAATGAGTCAGTTTCGATACATGGCTCATGCACTGGTTTTTGCCCGTCACGTCGCTTTTTACCGATGTGATGACTGGTTTCCTCCTGCCCACCCAACTGTAAAGTACTAAAGCATGTAATGGAGCCCTCTTCAGTTCATTTGCAGACAGGGTGCTGCGACTGCTACATCGCCATAATGCACGACTCAAACCTTCGCAGCCTGGACAGCAAAAAAAAAAAAAAAAAAAAAATAAAAAAAAATAATAATAATAATAATAATAATAATAATAAAATTTTAAAAAAATACGCCCGTTATCTCTGGCACTAATATTCTTCAGTCGGGTACTTTATGGTTGCTTTTGGCCATCACCAGACTTCAGCACATTCTATATACAGCCTGACGGTAAACATGTTTGACTGCAAACTGGGGGACACTATCCTCCGAGAAACATCTTCTGGAGTTGTTGGTCTGTGACATCCTGTGCCTTCACTATGACAGCAATTTGACAGCCAGAAGGACGTCACACTTTACAGTGCACATGAAAAAAAAACCCTCGTCACCTGTTATGCACGACAGATAAGTCGCAAAAGGTTTTTTGCACTACCCCCCCCATGTCAACAAGAACACTATTCGTATAAATGAGGCAGTGCTTATGTGATCCTATATACATGTACATGTGCATGTAAATACAGTACATGTCGCTCCTTGTAGAGACACATAAACTGCCAACGGAGTCAAGAATTGGTGTGTAATTAAGTTATTTATCAATATGACAATAATACTAGGTTGATTTTTGATCTCCTTGTGTTGGAATACGGTTGAAGCTGTGTCTTATTTCTTGCAGATTAAATGCTAGGTGTAATTTCCTTCGTTCAATTGCTGTAGAGGTTTACATCAGGTTGTCAAGGATATGTAGTGCTGTGATTAGGCAGTAAAATATTGCCTCTAAAGAGACATTTTCTTTCACGCCATAAAGCTTAGTTATATTTGTAGGAATACATGTGTGAGTGTAAAAGAAAGGGTTCAGAATGCGTTCATTAAAAGTGATAAGCCAAATGATAGACCTTTTATCCATGTCTATCTCAAAATGCATGTATTTAATATTTTTTTCAAGATTTCAAGCACAACACTAGCTGTCTATATGGAATAACATGTATTTTGAGATGATATTTCTAACCTTAAGGATCTTTTATTTGACGCCCATTGTAGGCCTAGTTTTTTTCTATAAGATCGATTCCTTAAAACTGCATCACTTATTCCAGTCATCTTCTCAGATTTCCCAGTCAAACATCTATAATTGGCAGATTAACTGTCATTTGCAATGCAGTTCACTTTACCCTGGACGTAACCTACACCTGGTTATGATCAACGTGACCATTGCCGTCTAAGGGTGCTTTCCCAGAGATTTGGATCGATCTAGAGATTAAGATTTAGATAGACCTAACTCCCTGGGGTTCACGCTAAATTGCAGTCAGCCGAGCGGGCACCATAGTTCATTACCCGCTTACAGCTTTTAGTAGACGGGACAGACGCTTAAGCCGGCCAAGCTGACAGTAATCTAGTGAGACACCCCACAGGGATAAATCGATCTAAAAATCTATGGAAATGGGGTGTAAGACTGGGTTCCCATCCCTAGATCGATCTAACAGGATCGGTCCATCTCCACGGGGTCTCTCGCTAAATTGCTTTTAGCTCAAGTGGCTTAGATGTCTGGGACGCCTACTTAAGCTGCTAAACGAAAGTTAATTACCCCCTATGAGCTTCAGTAGGCGTGACAGACATCTAAGCCTCCCAAGTTAATTGCAAATAAGCAAGACTCCCCTTGGAGAGTTCGATCCAAAGATAGTACAATAGGGTCTGGGAATGGTCTCTAAAAACAACCATTTTGGTTTTTAGCATCATTAATCATAATTAGCTATATATCCAGTGTGATATGAACAGGTCTGTCTGTAATGTTATCGACTCCTACTTTATTCCATCCGTCTATCCAACAGAGTGAGATATCATGCGTTCACGTGCACAAAACGATCATTTGACCTTATTAGTTGTTATTTTTTGTTGATAGAATTATGTTGAATTTTGGCCCTAGTTTGGCAACATGGAAAAAACCTCTGTGCTACCCCCAAGATGCAGCATCACTGCACACATTAAGATACTAAATTTCTGTTTAGCAGAAGTAGTCTTAAATTGCCGTTTAAACAAATTCTTTTTATGAACTTCACTTCCTACTTAAAGGCCGTACATGTATATTTAAAACTGAACGACTTGCCTCAATAGCAAACACTACAAAAATCTGTTATAAAATATCCCAGAGAAAGCCCCAATTACTTAATTTAGACAAAGCATTAACTTCTCATCAGATCATTGCAAATTATATCAGAAATGCATTAAAAGTGATTTGAAGAATATGTGAAGACCAGCTTCGATTGGTATTCAAAATTGTTATCAGAAAATGTACATTAAGTATGCAAAGGTAATATGAAAGACGTGCAATATGTTAATGAAGCGACATTGTACCAGAGATTCGAATGTGAGCCATGAGGATCTTTCAAACAACTATTTTCAGCTTTCTTTTAAAATATCTAATTGGATTTTGTTGGAATAGTGAAGATCAATAGTAACGGGGTATTAAAATGGAAAAACTCGAACACTTTGATTGTGAAATATTTTATTGTTTTCCAAAATTTTACTTTTCATAAAGAGTTTTTTTCCAAATTCAAATGTTATCGCTCTGCTCATCCAGTGGCAGTGATTTATTTTGTGCACTTTTTTGCGAATTTAAACTTCATGGGTTAATTTGTTTTTGTAATAGAATTTTGCTGCTTATGACCAATACAACTCGATCTATAACACTTCTAAATATATCTGTTACCTGCTGATAAGTCAATCAAAAGATTTTTGGGTTAACATTTAAAATATCAGCCACTTCAGTTTCATGAAAGAAAAATTCACACATACACGCTGACGCGCAGTCCATATTTAAATGTGTGCGAAAGAAAGAAAAAGAGAGACAAAACAAAAGGATACCAAGGGGGATTAATATAGTAAATATGCATTGACTGGATAGAGACTACAGCAGTCTTGAAGAAGGTCATTTTCCGAGGTACTTCAGAGCGCATAATAATGCCGGTGTGACAGGTATGGTAGTCCGCTAGGAGCCATAGACCATTCCCCATTACTTTGTACAGGTGACATTCGTCACACATACTAGCCCCAATGCTCCGACTAAACCTAACTTGTACTAATTATATACGACTACCTTTCCAGTCATACCGATTTGTACTTGTATCTTTGTATTGTATGAAACAGGGTATTATTTTATTAAAAACTATGCCGTCAAAATTTTTACTTGCCAGAGGTTAAGTTATGAAATAGTGTTTGATGCAATTTTGTCAAGTTTTAATGGCTAGGTCCAAAAAACTTGTATTTTAAGTATGCTGCGTTCTTCTATCCATACGATGTATGTAGACATCCTGCTTTGACTAACAAAAAAGTGATCTTATTTGCAAAAATACAAGTACGTCGTAAAATTACCAACGTAACTAAAATTTTAACTGAATGATATTTTTCAACCAAAAAATACCACCAAAATTGTGATAAAAATCGATAAGGGGTTATGCAAACCTCTCATATACAAAGGGGGACACTGTTCTCGTTACTTATTTTCTGTAACGTTTTAAACATTAAGTGTTGTTGCCTATATCAAACCGAGAAAGAAGTAGTTTTCGGTGTAATTACGCCCGAAGAATCAGAACTCCATTGGTCTCAGAAAGATTACCGTAGTACTTGAGATTTGCTTGCCAGGAATCGTTCGTTTCTGCTTTTACAATTTGATATAAGCAACACTATTCAGTTTACAGCCTGCCTTTTCTCTCCCACGTTAAAACCAACAAAAATGGCGGGCTATTAGCAGCATATTCAGCCCATGCCGATTTAATTACTCCAGAAAAGCTTCTTACTTGTAGTATCAATATCGTTGATGGCAATATCAACCGATATCGATACTTCGATTTAGGATCAAATGCACAAAGCCTTTGCCATAACCGACATCATTTCCTTGTTGTCCCACGTGAACGGGACGTGACTTCCGCCACACAGCATGGTACGCTGCTGCCATTGTATACATATGAGTCTCTGAAAACCATCCTTTTAGGCAATATGTCCGATCAATCATCTCGTGTATTCATTGCCATGGTGTCTGAAAAACGAATTTTCATCAGTATTTGTAGCAGTAGATGGGTATTCTACTTAAGTGCCCCACAATAAATATAATATGATATTTATCATGCCAGTCGACTGCATGTTGGACTTCATAACATTGATGAATTGCATCAACTTCTGATCTTTGGGTGTACATAAAATATGAAATGCTTCCATGCCGTTCTAGATCTCAAACGGACAGGTAATTTTAAATAGTAACATCTTCCTTTTTATACATAATATGTTTGGATACATGCTTCAGAATGTCATGTTTATGACAATCCAATAGTGACCATCACAAACATAAGATTCGGCTTTATCTGCATATAACGGCCAGCGTAATCTGCCAAAGCTGCAAAATATCCGAAATTTAAGTACTTCCCAATTTTACACATTTTCTATATACATCTTTTTCTAACGTCTCTAATAAACTTAATAAGTGCTTACGGCCTTAATCAACATTGTAGCTTTGGTGCAAAACTAATCAGGCTGACTATATATAACATATAGAATCTATCTACCACAAAAATAGCACAATAATGTGTAGAAAGCAAACCGCCGGGAGAGTGGAATAAGTGTATACAGTAATTAGATATAGACGTTAACACTGTATTGATGTAATGTGAACTAGCCTGCAGTCACCCAGTAATCCCACGTGTCACGAAAAACTTGTTAAATATCATGATTGTAAGTGTTGGTCCATCACCCTGAATTTCAGCGACTATTTTGTACTTCGAAGCACCCCCAAACCACCATTACCCATAGTTGTAGAGAGCGAACAACGACGTCATTCAAAGAAGTTCCCAGTAGCCTCTGTTATTCAGGGTGTGGTTCATTTGCCATAGAATTATTGCTTGCTCTTATGAATTCCAAACATAGAATTGATCTACTTTCTGTGATGGAAACTCTGAGGCTTTCTTTCTGGTAATCTATACAGCGTAGGTTGACTTAAAGTAGGCGGGATTACACACCGCGCAGTATTGAAAAGCAATTTAATAATGATCCCGATTGTTTCGATATATTTTTCATATAATAACGCAACAAAAAGCCGTGGGTCTGACTAAAAAACATTTACCCCGGTCCCATTGTAATCAGAGGAGTCGCGCTAATGCATACTCCCACGTTGGTATAGTATTTTAAATATGACTTATTGTCTCTAAAATCAGTAAGGCGCCTGGTAATCTTGGGAAGTCTATAGCTGTCAGAATTCACAGGTATGTGGCAGTAGGTACATCCAGTCTTATGCATGCATGATTCGAATAACCTGTTTACACAAATAGGCGTTCTCGTGTTGCTCAGGGAAGAAAACGGGTGCACCGAGTCTAACGATCGATAAGTAGAGTGGGCACATATTGCGCTGCTCCTCTAAGGGGTCATCTCCTTATTCCTTCTTGTTATGAAGTTCTGTGTCTGAAATAAACAGACTTGAAATAAATTACAAAGAATCTAGGAAAGGGGTTATTACCTCTGTCAAGGAGGTTATATATTTGGTCCCGTTTGTCTATCCGTTTGTCTGTTTTTCTGTCCATTCGTCTGTCCCTTTGTCTGTTTTCCTGTCCGTTTGTCTGTTTTCCTTTCTGTTCGTCTGTCAGCCAGTTTGTCCGTCCGTTTGTTTGTGTGTCAGTTTCTCTGTTCGCATGTCCGTTTGTCTTTCAGTTTGTCTGTCTGTCCGTTAGCAACATTATGCAAATGTTCATGTAGTAAACGGATTTTGATAAAATTTTCAGAAACTGTCAAGTAAGAAACGATTAAATTTTGGTGAATAAAAAAAATTAATCAATCAATTTTGTAACTAAAAAAGGGAATTGAACTTATCGGTTAGTTAATTAATAAATAACTGAAAAAGATAATGATTGACCTGCCTTGGCGGAGGTCTGAAATTGACGAGAGTGAACATAACGCTATCTTTACATCCTGTATCAATCATGTATCCAAACTGATGTAAAACTCGTCATACAAGAACGTTCTTATTTAGATTTACTGGGTATTTCTTGCATACGTTTCTTATCTGTTGTCTTCTTCATTGCATCTTGGTTTGCCTTGTTGCCATTGACTTGTTTACTTTCTTTTTGAGCTTTCACTTTGGTGTCTGATCCCCCTTCCTCCGCTTCTGGTAGAGGCACCCCCTCTTTATACTCAGAAACCAACGCATCAGTCAGCAGTTCTGCCGGACACGAAAATAAAAGTTTCAGTGAGCGATTATTTAAGCTCTATAGAACGACTATATCCGTACACGCTGGAAATATATTTATATAATCTTCATATCTTATTCTTTTAAGCATAATTTTCCAATATTTTTCCCATGCTAATCTTAGTACTCTTCCCCTCACTCGTTCTATTAAGATATAATAACAAAGACTGTACAAGCACGACCAAAATGTACCCAAATATTTTCATAAATTCAAATAAAACTGCCTTACGGCCTTACCCATGACCCTTGCCACGTCATCTTTATGACGTTGTCTAGCTGACTGCGTTTCGGCTTGTAAATATTGCAAAAAGTCGTCAAAAGACAGCACCGGGTTCTTTTCACCTAAGTAACAAAACAGATAACGCTTTCAAATACAGTCTCATGTTGTTCGCGTGGTTTGCTTACAGCTATATGAAAGGAT
>NW_019775456.1:145144-193307 GCF_001039355.2 Lingula anatina | reverse complement strand
ATATCAAAGACGACTAATACTATGCTTCTGACTAATACTTAAATTACAGGACAAAGAAATCACTTAACACATTTATCAAATTCATATTAAATGACATCAATGTTACACAGCTCTTACCTGTTATACTTGACTGTAGTGATAAGCCTGACAAATCTGAAACATTAAGATGTTGATTTAAAAAAAATACTAGATTTAACTTAATTCACTATTCACAAATCTGAAATTTTAGTTTCAAACTCTCTTCTTTACCATTTTGCATATACAAGCATTTGGAAGCAAGTTAATCTTACATCTTTTCCTAACTCATGAATTATAGAAATATTCAAAATCACAACTGACTGAAAAACTGTGAAGTTTATCATCAAGATATACCACACCAAAGATCATTCACAAAATAATTATCCAAAGACATGCCTATGAGTTGCTAAATTTCTAATTTCTGAGTCATTTCCCTCATGGAGAGAGAGATACCAATGATTCCACTTGTGATGAGAAAATTTTGATTTAGTTTAATTAGTTTAAAACATGAAAATATGTTTATCGATAACACTTTTCTCAACAGTTTTGAATACGGTGCACCTTGGTGATAAAGGAAAAATCCCTGTCCTTCCAGGAAAATTTAATGGTTACTATACAAAGGTATACCATACACGGTGCATCTTATTAATCTTTCATGCAATGACTCAGATTCTACGTGATTTGAAGGAGGTCCAACTCACCTATCCCTGGAGACACCACCCTCTCATAGTGATATGGATTGACACAGACACTGTCCTGTTTCAGATCAAATGCAAACTGGCAAAACTTGGCATGCTTCAGTTCATTTTTGTGCAAATCTGGCCAGCGCCAAATCCTGGCGTAGATAACATGAGGGAAACCTTTCCTGCCAGCCACCTGCAAAGGTGAAGAGAACAATGCAACCTCGCTTAAAATCAAATCAGAAACATGGGAACTGGCAACCCCTAAGGCAAGCATCAAAACTGACTGGCCTAGAAATGGGCAAAACTTAGGACAAGTAAGGGTGCTGAAAATGATCTAAGAACATGACAGCTGTCTCCGTAGTTATTTTCTGTTTTAGTTCTGGCATATGAGCAAATTAATCAAAATCAGAGATCCTCTTGATAAATAGGTCTGGATAACGATGCCATAGAAAAGTCAAAATTGGAAGTTATTCAGCAAACAATAGTTAAAAACTTGCCCAAACAATAACTAAAATGTGTCCTTACCACTTGTCAGTGAGTAACAGCAAAAAGCCTATATCTACTTGATAGAACAATTAAGATACCCAGGGGTTTTCTTCTTAATGGATATTTGCCACTATATCTAATTCAAAAATCAATTTGTTTTTATGCAAGGATGCTTGATATGCAGCAACACTGTCCCAGTGAAAGCTGGTCCAAATGTCCTTATCTTTAGTTACAGTATAAACATGCTATCATATCCAAAGGTAAGCCTCTGGCAGACATGGGGTAAAACTTTGGGCTAATCAATTGGCCGGACAATCTGATAAGTGGGTGCCAAAAGAGATTCAAGACACAGTTCAAATTTGCTGTTATTCAATCCATAGGTCTACAAATAACTTATGTAATAAAGCATTTAAACAGTAGCTGTATATCATTTTAGCGTATAATTTATTAGAGAAGGGCCGTGAAAAAGGTTTAAGATTTACCATAATTTTTCCCTCAATAAATAAAGTTTAATAATAATAAATATAAGAACAAGAATAATAGAAGCTTTGGTTAAAAACATAAATCATATGTCAAAAAAATGTTCAATAAGCATATATACACATTTTTTTTCAGTAAGAAATCTAAATGGGTAAGGCACAAAATGGTCTCTAGATTCATCAAAATATGTTTTGGTTTCTGTTTGCATGTCACATGTGATTGAATTATGTTCAATGCATTTGGACCTTGTCCTGGCATATACTGAATATTCTGACAACCTCAAATTAAGTTTAGGATGCAAAAACAATAAACTGGTTTTAAAAGACATTTTGAGGCCTTTCTTATAGAAGAAAAATAACTTGGGTATAATGTTAATGAGACAAGTCCATGCAGTTTTTTTGGAATGTTATTTCTGTTTCAAACTGATCCCAGGTAATAAAAATTCCAAATTCAACTGGTATAGTGAAAAGTTCTTCTGTTGAATTGAAAGCAATCGCTTTATTTTTGCACTTACTGATGTACATCGTCATTATTCACAGCACCTGGCCCAAATTGTTGAGAACATCTATTATAATAAATAACACTGAACACTGGACAATACACTGACCTTTTACATAAACAACTCTGTGCTTTTTGTTACTGAAAGGGCGCCAATAAAAAAACAACAAACAAGAACCAGTTTATGTGAGGCCGCCAAGGTCATTCTAGTACTAGCACTGACCCAGTGCATCAGCTATCCTGAAAGCTTGACCCAATAGGACAACTGTTTTAGGAATTGCAGATAGTTACAATGCCATTGCTTCTTTTCTCTTTGCAAAACATGCATATTTCTTGTTTTACTGACATTTAGGATACCTCTTTTCGCAGAGGAACAAATTACAGTGTTTTGTAAACTTCTACATCTAAATCAATATCTTTTCAAACTCAGATACTCATAACATTCTAGTCACTTCTTCCCATTTGTTAGTACAACAGTGTTTGTTTTCAACCTGAAAGGAAACTTATTATTTTTTCACTGAAAAAACATTATGATAACTTTCATAATGTCAACACTCAAAACACCCAACATGCAAATGTTGACGAAAAACATCTTCCAAAGTTTGGTTTTAGTAGTTGTGAAGAGAGAATGACTTTTTCCTCCAGGCCATTCAAACCAATTACAGTGTGGTTATCTTAGCTCCATGCACACACAGCATGATGAATGAACACATCATAAGATTCATATTCCTTTCAATTGTTTCTTTAAAGTGAGTCATCAGAATGTTCAGAGGATAAATGGGAGTAGAATAACCACAAAAATCAATGCTTAATCCAGGCAACATTTACAAAGTTCAGATACTGGAAGTCTTACACAGATATGATCCTGGTCTACATAATCTCCATTTGTACCATATTTATCCAGAGCAATGGAGTGTGCAGTATACTCTCTCTATATAGTATGGTACAGGCGCCCTTCAGTCTTTAATCAGGGCACAATATTACAGGCACACCTACATTTGCATACATGATTACTGCTGGAGTCAACAGCTAGTTCACTGGGATGCCCATTGACCAAAATTCAATTATCTAGAATCTGGGTCTCCTCTGGCTATGAAAGGAAATTAAGTATGAATACTTCTAAATTGTGAACTTTTGAAACCCTTCATATCACAGGTCAAAATTTTGTCACGCCTGTGGTTGATTGACCCAAAAGGCACTTAATGCCGCATTCTAAAGAGTTCTACACAAGTAATCATGCTTTGGAAAAAAAAATCGGTTAATTACCTGCAATCTTCCATCAAGCGTCCGCTGAATTGTAACGCACTTTGTTGGATGAGCACCATTTGTCGTAATAGCAGTAATCAAACTGTCCAGTTCATCGCGCTTTTCTTTCAGCTTTTTCACCAAGCTTTCGATGGCTCTTTTAGCAAAGCTTTCACTCTCCCCACCCTGACGGTGACACATGAGGCTATGGACAATGCTGAGGCAGGCATCAGCAGAGGTGGGAGCTTGGTTGGTCATCATCATAGATAGTAGCAGATAGATCTCTAAATAAACACAGTGGTTTGCCTGGAGTCACATCTACTATATGCCCTTATCCTTGTGTATATCAAGTATAAAAAAAGGTGGCCTTGAAGAGGCTGCTCTCGGATTCGTTGAAAGAAACAACTCTTTTTCCTGATCTTTTTCGAAAAACTGCAATATGTTCTCTTATATCCGCATCACTTAAAAGAAAATAAACAAACAATACATTAATTATTTAATGATCACTTGTAATAAAATATAAAGGAAATTATTAAATCATAAATAATCAATGATCTGAGAGTCATATAACCTCTTTATATGAATTAAACATTTAGACTCTGTACAAATATAATAAGCTTATTTCAGATGTGAATAAAAAAGCAGAAATGAAATGGAAAACAACAACGATAATGACACTACAAAAACAATAATTATGATGATAAAGAGTAAATGGATACATTTTTAGATGGCATGTCAGCCAATCTTTTTGCAATATAACTATGCATCTTCTAAAGATTCATGAACATTGGATAATTTATAAATGAGCATCTGTAACTTTTCCAGCTATACACATTCCCATTCAATGATTACGAGCATTGGACCTTAGGACATGAATTTATTTTCTTGAATTTAACAAAATTATTGACAAATTTACAAGCCATAAACCACTTCTGTGTTGTAAGTTCTTACGTATGGGTGATTTTATGATGCAGATGAAGAAGGATTCTTTACACTAATGAGGGTAAAAGTTAGTAATCATGATATCTAAAACTGTTTTCAGATCATAATTTTTCTCAATGGTTTGGGACAAGGAAAAGCTTTGTGATAACTGAAAAATTGCTGAAACTTCAGGAATTTTTATTTACTTTTTTTGTTATCATCATATATCTTGTTTCTATATAAAGACATAATGGACATTATTTGCTTTCGATATTGACTTCACTGATCAATTACAACTTCATGGGACAAGTGAAACAGGGGTCTTTTAAAAACAATGACAACTCTGCCATAGTAGCCAATGCAGTCTTATTCAATTTTACAAAAACACATCAATTCATTTCCTGGTACTTAGAAAAGGCACCATCTGCAAACATTGGCAGAAGTAACAAATCATCTCCTTCCTGTTATCAGATTTTATTACACCACCAATCATTTCCTACTAAAATTGGATTGAGCTTCTTTACATAAAAATTCTACATCAATGACTTAAAAAATATTCATCAACAGTAAACCACACAGTCTACAAACTTATTTTAATTATTCTTATATCATGAACATTTTTTAACACAACTGTTTGAAAAATTTGTGAATGTCATGTGTAAATTCTGTAGCAAATATCTGGTACATAGTTCTTATATCATACAAAATTCTATGTACGATTCCCAAACAATTTGGATTTGACCTGAAATATCATATAAAATTACTGTCATTAATAACAATTACAAAACTGGGACACAAAATATGTGTCCAAAGACAAATATATTTTGAAATGGTCTAAAACTTTTGAAACAGATGATATATCATAATTAACTTTATATGCAATTTACATATATGCAACAAACTGATGTTAAGGTGGCAAGTTGGCAACATCATCAAGAACTACAGTGTTTTGGCTAAAATTTGAATTTGGGGCAGAATGTGAACTTAAACAGAGGGGAAAGGAGTATCACAACTGATTAAGATTTATCAGTCTGTGTTGGGAAGTGGAGATTATATTTTCTGGATGTGCTACAAGATTCCTCAAAAACTGTGCTGACTGACAGCCTTAAATCAGAAGGATGACAAACTTTTTCCTTGTCAACATGTTACTATGAAATAAGATATCACCATACTGGTCCACCTTGTATTCAACTGTATAAGCCTTGTGAAGAGAAAGATAAATGTCCTGAGCATGGCATAAAAATGACAGTACTTTCTATGGAATATTGACCAATCTGAGTCAGTACGACTCCGTCACAATGACCTTGTCATCTTGTACAATTTGAATACCTTGTGCATAAGAAAAGTTTATTGGTTGTTTATTGATTTATTGATTGTTGTCCTGAACTGAGGTCCACACTTATCATAATTGTTGTACTACACACTGCATTTAACAAGGTTAATAAAGCCCATATTATGTTTTTAAAAGAGTAAATTAGATCGACAAGTAAGACATTTCAAACAAAATGTTGCTAAACAAGAAATACACTGCAGACTACAGTTTATTTCTTCAAAGTAATGCAGGCTGTGGAAGATCCGAATTTGGTTGGCATTTTGATACCTAGCTTATATGGTTAGCCTTCTTAAGAACATTCTTTATCCCTATCTATTGCTTTTTTTCGCAAAATAGAAAAGGCAAAGCATTTGCACGCTATACATTTGCCGGCTGCAGAAGGCAAATCGCTAAATCAAATGTCACCGAGTAACTGTCTCAGGCTCCTGGTCAGACAAAACAGTACCATATCATCTTCATCAAGATCGTTTAGTCCCATGAGAAAATAAGAAAACACAGTTTACATATCAATAAAGCGCCAATTCATTTTAGGGGATGTAAAATACCTTCTATCCGCCAACGTTCGTACCGTAGAGAAACATCATCTCGGCAAAACCCTCGCACACCTCCACACACTGGCGCGACACGATGAATAACATCCGGTTACGCATGCTCCAATTTCATTATCCAATCATATTTCGCAAGCCTAAATATCTAGACATTCTTATCCGGGCTCTTTGCAATTGACCAATCACAACGAGACAAAGAAATGCATTGCCCATTCATTCTTATTACTTTTTTTATTCCAACGATCTCTCCTCGTAAGGTCATGTAACGACGAACTTCTAGCGTATACTTAACATACCATGATGGGAAATTTATAAATTTTGTTGTTTCAGTCGTTGTTTTTGTTAAATGTATAGGTATTTATATCAATTAGTTGGAAAATAAAGGTCTACTGTTACAGAGGGAGTCTGTGTCGGGGGTGGGTGGGGCAGGGGTGTGAACAGGTGCAAGCCGCTGTGGGTCCAAAGACGCACGTGTGTCAATCACCCGCGACATCAGTATTGTTTAATTGTTTATTTTGTTCACTTTTTAATTTCTGCATAAAATGAAACTATTAGGCCCCTTAGCCATCAATCGCTACATATAGGCCTATTCAGAATGCACCGAGAATAGGAATTAAAGGTCTATTCTTCGCTGGCGAGAGACTTGGTTGGCCATATTAATATAGGCCTATTATAAGGCCCAGTCAAAAACGTGATGTGGCTATTAACAGTTTTTTTCCCAAAGTAATGCCAAGTTATTTAAATACCACAGTCTAGCTAGTAGGCTACATCTAACAGTTCAAAGATTTGTTGTGAAGAACTATCAGATAGGCCTAAATGAAAGCGTGAGAGCCGGCCTGCTGCGATTCCGTATGAAATATTTTTGCTCGTCAACAACCTCTCATTATTTTAACAATTAAACGTAAAGGTCCAAATAGAAAAAGGAAGAAAATTTATAAACTTATTATATCTGACGTTTTGTACATTAAGGGTCACATCTCCCATGTCTAGACGCTCTTCCTTCATGCCCCGCGTAATTATAGGGGACCTATAGGCATTATTTATGTCTGTCGCACTCGCCAGATCTACCCGGCCTAGACGACCAAAAAGGCGAATGTTGGCCAGAAATAGGCCTACCCAGTAAAAATGAAATTTCCTAACATTTTCGGAAGGCTTAGGCCTATTCATGGACGAATAAAACCAAGTTAGCGTTCTCCAAGATCACTTGTGAATTGTGTATGAGCCATCGGCAGGGGCCCGGGGGTAGGGTTCGGCAGTCCATTGCACAGGTAGCAGTAGGCCAAGACCCCCTGTCTTATGCTAAATATATATTTTAAAAATTCATTGAATCATTAGATATACGTCGCAGACCAATCGATGTCCAACTTCAATTACATAAATCTGATGTCAATCTCTCACCTCAGGCTATATTGCTGTATTTCGAACGGATCTTTGAATGGTTTATTGAAGAAATATTACATCCCATCAAGCCGTAAACGATGACAAGAGTGGCAATAGGCCTACTATGGTTTATCGGGGTAATAAAAGGTAACTAGTACTTCTGTCCTTCCTAAAAGAAGGTCAGAAACCTAACCATTGGCAATAGGCCTATGCGCCATTATAATCACTTCTATTACATCATCTCCCGCAATTCGCATACCATATAGGGCCTACTGTATATAATAAATTCTAAGCTTCATTCGATACCAATGTCATTATGCTTTCGTCTTGAAACACTCTCAGCAACCTGATTTCAAATCTTATCATCCACGTATTTAAAATCTTCCTCAAGAAAATGTTCGTCTTTGTCAGCATTAATGTAGGCCTACTCTAGGAACTCACCTGTTCTAGCATTCATCTTTCCAAAAACTGTTCCCACTGCAAATAGGATATTAAGAATAAAACTTTGCTTTATCCGATCCATATGGTGATTAATAACCTTAGCCGACATATGAATAAATAAATTAATACATATATAAATTAATAAAATTGCTATTAATTTGAAATGGTGGCAGTGTGAAAATATTTATTTAATGAACTTTCCAAGAACAAATAAAATCTTTGATCACTTTATCCCTTTATTTGCAACGCGACAAGTGATCATGAAGATTATCGGACAAACATTCACATACTTTTATGTGATAAAAAATAATAAAACATATAAAAAAGATTTTATACGAATCATATTTAGATAAAAAGAAAAAAATATAGGCCCTATATACAGGGTTACTACTTAATATGGAATATTATTTTTTGGCGAGTAAATTTTCTACAAAGTATTTATTTTCTCTCTTACTCTTTTAAATCCAAAACTGAGGTGTCACTTTATGTGTAGCCAGGTGTGTTACCTAATTACCATGCAACTTTCGAAACAATTAATGTAAGCAGTTGCATGTTCTGTGGTCAGAAATGTGAGGGGTGGTCTTTTCGGCAATTTCTGATCTTGTATAAAAACGCATGGGTTTGGTCAATCTTTGGAGTGTATTTAGAGAAGCAACAAAGAGATCGCTATGAAAATTGTTAGGTACCTTAGAGAAGATATGGTTCGACAGCTAAGCAACGCAGCTTACTATGGGATTCTTGCTCTCAGAGAAAATGTCTAGAAACGGACAGCCATTGCCAGACAATTCAACATTTTTCAGGAACCGTTAGTAAAGTCCTCCAAACAAATGCCACAACAGGGGCACCTACTCCAATACTTCCACCAGGGTGTCCGCGTACCACACCAAGAAGATAGGATCACCTTCTCCTTAGAGTGCGCAGTGCTGGTCGTACAAAGACAACCAGTGTCCTAAAAAAGGGTGGCAGAATGCCTTTCAAACGCCCGTTTCAAGGTCCCTTGTGAACAAGAGATTACAGCAAACTGTTTATTTTGCACGAAGACCAGTACGGAAACCACTGTAAACAGCAGGTCATATACAGCGACGTCTGCAATGGGCTGGGGACCACGTGCGTTTGCAGCCAAAACACTGGAATCACGTCGTTTTCAGTGATGAGGCCAGATATGGAATTTGGGGGGTTGACTGTCGAATCCGTGTCCGCCGACGTGTACGAGAGGCATAAAACGATGATTGTGTACTACCTAGGGTGCATGCAGGGGGTGGTAACGTCTCTGTTTGGGGCGCATTCCATGCCGGTGCCCAGAACCAGTTGGTTTTTCTAGGCGGCAACCTCAACCAGGGTTCCTACAGAGACATTCTACAGCAAACAATGCTTCGATTTGTAAGAGTCATCTTCAGGAACAACTTTGTGTACCAAGACGACTGTGCAACCCCACATCGAGCTCGCAGAATCACTGTTTTTCTTCAAAACCAATGGGTTCAGCAACTGCCCTGGCCTGCAAACTCCCCAGTAATGAACCCAATTGAAAATCTATGGGCGGAAGTAACTCGGCGAATTAATAGCTATGGTCATCGGCCGGTAAATAGTGATGAAATGCGACAGGAAAATATCACTGCGTGGAATGATATCCCCATCCAAACTCTAAAAAACTTGTCACAGGGTATGGCATGTAGGATGAGGGCGCTCCAAGCGGCTGCTGGAGGTCATACCCGCTATTGATGACTTTTCATGATTTACTGTAATGATTTCTTTGACTGTGTTACATATCACTGTCCGGAGGCTATCATTTCTTATCTTAGCTTAAAGTTAATACTGACATCAAACTGTTGATATGGTTTTCTGGGGGTGTTCTTTTCTTTTGAATGACATCTTATGTCAGATTTGATATTATTGACCAAAATATCTCACAACAGAAGACTGGATGTTTTTCTCACTCAGTGATATACTTTTTTGATGAATCAGGCCAAAAAAAATTTAATCAGCACTCAAAAATAACAATTATAAAAAATATTCCATATTAAGTAGTAACCCTGTATATATATACTGATGTGATGAGAAAAATCATGTTTGGTCCAAAACAACAGTTGAAGGGTGCTCCTTGTCAAGGGTTTTTTGACCATTCGTCTTATCTAGGTCCAATCTGAATAATATCGACAAATAAAATAAACCAGGAGCTGTTTCATACAGTACAAGTGCCTCGTTGGTTTTAGCCTAGCTGCAGCCAAGACATCACCGCAAAAGTTGAAAGTCTGTTTCCTAGTACCTTATTATTTTCATCGGAGGTCAGAGTAAAGGAGGTTTGGGGGTGATTATCAAAATAATGCCTTTTGTCGCTGTTTTAACGTGTTTAGATGATACTAAAGACATTGTTTTAATACAATGAAGTCACATTAAAAAATGTAAAACTGATTTATTTGCTTTAATTACAAGATGACAGAATCATTTTCTTTTTCTCCTTTTGAATCTCAGTACATCAATGTGTCATAGTCTCAATTTTGTTTTATCTTATGCTATTTTCTATTTTGGCCTTTTGAAAGCCGTACGGGCTAAAGAAATAACTGATAAAAATGCATAATTTAGAGAAAATCAGGCAATTGGTATACTGTAGCCTACGCGGCTGTAGCCTAAGCTACGGCGGTTGTCTAGGACTGGGTTCCCATCCCTAGATCGATCTAACAGGATCGGTCCATCTCCACGGGGTTTCTCGCCAAATTGCTTTCAGCTTAAGTGGCTTATATGTATGGCACGCCTGCTAAAGCTGCTAAACGATAGTTAATTACCCCCTATCAGCTTCAGTGGGCGTGACAGACATCTAAGCCGAAATTAAACGAGAATCCCCTCGGAGATAGTTCGATCCAAAGTTAGTTACGATCCCCGACGCATTGTACATTTTAGTATTATAATAATAATAATAATAATAATAATAATAATAATGATAATAATAAAACAAAGAGCCTAAGTGGACTTCCCCTCCTACCGAGATTCATGTTATAATCTGCGCCTGTTTGCGGTTCATATTTTGTCACCACGGTTGGTACAGTAATGGTATTACGCATTTCCAGCGTTTCTGCTATCATTTAGGGAGAGGTAGATGGATTAGAGAGGTACCATAACGTCTGTTCAGTTTTACAAGGTGAAACTGGAGAAGTGGGTAAGTTTTATGCCCTTCTAAGAGTTTGATATATACTCTGCTTTTTAGTAGCACCTAGTTCCATGCGACCTTAGAAATTTTTTGGCTTATTGATTAGGCCTACCCTCTCTCACCTGACTCCCCCTAAAATGTTCCACACTTACAAAAAATCAATAATCGTATGGCAGATTTATACAGGCAATTGACCTATTTATTTTCAATGCAGTTATCTTCACTTTTTTCACTGTTTTATGACTTTAGATTGAAAACGTGATACACGTTGATCAAATTAAAAAAAAAGGTCAACGCGGAGGGATCCAGGACGAAGAGATGAGAAAAAAATAGAAACCAGAAAACTGTTCATAAGTCAAAATATTTAAAACCAAGATAATGTACATGTCGTTGTTTAAAGATTTGAGTTCCCTTTCGAGTGTTTTAGTGAAAAGGGAACCTGTGCTTGTATAAAAGGATAATTATTCACGATCATTTAGGTGTTCTTGGCGTAAAATCACGTCTTGCCATACAATCCAGTTTTGTACTAAAAAGGAATTTTTCTTAAACAGTTTTATGAATTTAATCAAAACGACTAGCAATTTTCAGGGCATCTATAAATAATTATCGAATATTGGCATGTTCTTATATTTTTTGTCGGCAACAATAAATTCAGAAGTTTCATTATGGTACAAAATGCGCGCCATTTAAATAACAAGACTAACTTTCCAAGGGATTCCAATATTTCCCCCCTTAAATTAGTTAGATATTCCATATCGAAGACCGTTAACAAAACTGAACAAAATTACGTCCCGTAAACCCGTTTGAAACTCGGATTTGAGTCGCTCTCAAAATGGAGACAGAGACTGATAAATTTAAAACTAGAAAGCAGGTTTATAGGTCTACTGTATCTGTGTATGTTAGATTGTAATTTTCTCTCCATTTTTTTTTTTTTTGGTAGGGTAAGATTTAAGATTTAAAATGTACCTAAATGTATAATATTGATAATATTAAGAATGAGTACATATATTTAAGTTTAAAATCCATATAAAATTTTCAGTAGACTTTACAAGGGTAAATTAACAAAAAAGAAAAAAAGTTACATTCAGCACCAAAGACAGACAAAGTTGCCGATCTCTGTCGATTACATATGTCAATTTTTTGCCTGATTTCTCAAGGATAAGACAGTGCCTACTGAGACGCTTCTGATGGACTAGGGGGGAAGGGATGAGAGCCATATCTGGAACAAGTGCCCCTCCCCATTCAGATTGTGTCCCACTTTCCCATTAAAGTCACGTGCCTGTCACATGACCAAACATACAAGATGGCGGAAGCAGTGAAAGAGAGGAAACCTAAAAAATCAAAGGTGAAATATTCAAATTGTTTTCATTCTGTATGTACGTTTGAATATTTGTGATCCCGATTTCGTTTTGGGATTTGCAGTCATGATGTTCCATTTGCATTTTAAGAACGAGAAGTCTTAGAAGTAATTTTCGTTTTAGATAACTATTTTGACTCTTAGTCAGCTGACCGTAGATATTGCAAATTGCTGTGTATGGCATCATGCCATGTATTCCTAAACTGTGCGTGTATGCTCTACAATATTTGAAAATGTTTCATTGAAAGAGTCCAAATTCCATCAGTTTGGGACACGCATAGACTCAGTTTTGCTATGTGTTTAATGTGCCGACATTGTACGATGTGCATGTACAGTACAAGTTTGTACACTAGTGTATTGTTAAATGTTAACTGTAATAAGGGAGTCGGGGGTGGGGGTTGAGGGGGTGAGTTGGGGTAGGGGTGGGGCTGTACAGAGTATTTACATGTATACATGGTACATAGTATGCTACTTGTATTAACAGTCTTAAACTCCAATCTTGAGATGGTGTATTAGCCTAGATGAGAGATGATTTTTGCAGACTCTCCATGGTTCCTACCTGACCAATACAATACATTACAATACAATACAATACAATACAATACAATACAATAGATTACAATACAATACAATACAATACAATACATTACAATACAATACAATACAATACAATACATTACAATACAATACATTACAATACAATACAATACAATACATTACAATACAATACAATACAATACAATACAATACAATACAATACAATAAATTTTATTTCATGTCGGGTATAAATTGAAAGGAAACATTAGCTTTATAGCTATTCGCCGACCAATCAAATATGAAGCAGAAAAAATTATTTTGCTAGAAGTATAGATAGGACAGGCGAAGTAAACAAGCCTGTGGGAAGCATAACTTGGCCAGCAGATGATTTCTCAAAGGGGAATATGAAACTTGGATTATTAAAGAATAGAAAATTTAGGGTCCTGTTGTTGTAGAAGCCAAGATACACGTTCATGTTTTACTGATAAGGTTGAGGAAAGCTGAAACTTGTTTGATTTGTAAAATGTTTATTATTCCAGGTTAAAAGCAAAGGCAAGAAAACCAAAAGTACTGAACCAGGTGACAACATTGGAGAGGAGGATGAAAAAGTGGAAGAACTAAGTGGACAGCAAGTAGTTCAGAAAGACAAACTGAGTCCTGAACCTGGAAGTGATAAGTCAACAGAAATTGACAGCCCTTTGCAAAATGAGGAAAAAGAATCAAGTAGAAAAAACATTGACGTTCCAGAGGAAAGTGAAGGAAAGCTGGCATCAGTCATCAACACACCTGTTGATACTGAAGTTTTAAATGAAAATTTGCCACCAGATGTGCATTTAGAAAATAGCTCATCTGAAAGTCGCTCTGGTGAAAAACAGCATAAAAAAGAAGAAGAAAGTTTACCAGTAGACAATGACAATACTGAATCTACCAATAAAGATCAGTCCTTCAAAATACTTGAGGAGGATTCTGTTAACCATGCCACACCTGAAGAAGGAACAACATTAGAAAATCAAAAACAAGAAAACACTTCAAATGCAACTGAGGAACTGGTCAGTGCTACTAAAAGCATATCACAAGGCATGGTTGAAGAACAGGAAGAAACAAAGGTTAAATCAACAAATGCAACACAAGTGAAGTCAGTTGAACAAAGTGCGAAAACTTCTGTCTCAGTAGAAGAACCTACCAAAAGAAAAAGTAAAGTTGTCCACAGGAAGATTTATCCTCAGTTGAAAGAGTTACTTAGTCCTGATATAATCCTCAGACCATTTTCAGATGAGCAGCTGAAGTCACTGTATTACAACCCGCTTTTAGAACATCAGCAAGTGTTTGTGGATGACTTCTTACAGGTAAAAGATGGCATAAATGTAAATATTGCTCTCTCAGTGAAGTCTCTAATTTTGACTCTAGGAATTAAGGTTCATAAAAATAAATTGTGATTCTTTATGTATGGCAACTATTTGATGGTGTTGTTAGCCAAACAGATCTATGGGTTGTAGAAATTGTCCTCTTTATCTTCATCTCCCAACATTTTGCAAACCAAGACCAATACAATCGGCCTGGGTTTTTTTTTTTTTAGGTATGGACCTTTGACTTGTTTTTTACTGCAGTGATTGGTCTTCTTAATGTATTCATTATTACCAGCTAACAATTTCATTAGATGAATTGAAAATATAACAGTATATGTTTTCTTAATATAGTTATCGTCATTTTCAGCAAGCACAGCAGGACAAACATGAGTTTTATGAACTGTTGATGAACTACTACAGGGCCCGTGTCAATTATGTCAATGGTGAAGGAGAGTTAAGTGGCTTACAAAAAGAATTCAAAAGGCAGGAAGAAATGGTGTGGGTGACATCAGAGCACATCGCAACAGCTCAAGTAAGAAAAAAGTGCTTTTTGTTCAGAAAAATTTTTAGGGTTTTTTTCATGTTTTTGATAAAATTTAGAGAAAGATCTACATATCCCAGAAAGAAAAATCAGTCGCACTCTTAAGCCCAAAGAAACATTTTTCATTCTTAGGAATGTTCCAAATGACAACTTTGTTTTCAAACATTCAGGAGTACCTTCACCCTTTAAAGAATATTCCTCTCTTATTCATTGCCTTTTTTCTACAGTGATTTCAAATGGTGTGTTAAACTGAACCAAGCTGTTCAAAATATCCGAAGATATTTAGAATAATACCATGAAATCATTACTGTTTTTTTTTTACCTAAAAATAATAACATTGTTTTTTTTTTTATCCAGGGCACCTGTTTGGACAAAGTCAGTGTGTCAGAAAATCACCAGTATTTACAAGTGACATTTGATGACAAGGTTGCAGGGGATATTAATAAATCTCTAAGCAGCATTAGGACAGCATTATATGACTCCTTGGCATTGCATGCATATTCAGCTCAGCTTTCTAGGTTGGTAAAAGTACTAAAGGCATGTCTATTTGATTAACTGAAACTAAGATCGGATTATCACTATTAATTAATTTTTTTATTACAGTAACCATGGTGATATGATATTGATAATCAGGTTGTTACAAACAATAAGTCAGATTGACATGCCTGTTGTTTCTTTCAGTTAAGTTAATTGTGTTGCATGTGATGCATGCATGAATAATGTGGATAGTTTCCATTCTGTTTGTTATTAGGTTAATACTTAGTCATTTTTACATAAATATCTACCTTGATGTTCATTCTTACAATGAAATTGATTGGTGTATTTTCCCCTCAGGCTTCAAGTTGAGTCCTACATTCATCAACTTTACATAAATTGCCCCTTTCTACAAGAAATTCCCAGAAATGCACCAGTTCAAGGTAAAGCTATGTTATAGAATGTAAGATTTTTTACATAGTTTCATGTCTTGAATGCTGCTTAAAATATATATTCTTCGTGTTAGCAGTTTCTAGTCCTTGTAATCACTGTTTATGCAAAATATAAGGTAAATTATATTTCTGTAAAATGCATAGTTTGGTTATACTGGGGTTTGTTTACGCATTTGTGATTTATAAAATTAAATTAGTGAACATAATCTTTGTGACTATTCTTCAACATGACTGTTTGAATATCCAAAGAAACTTTTTTATGTAAAGGAATTTATTGAGCATATACAACAAACTCAATATTTATGCTTTTGTTGTAGCTTTTTTGCCAGAGCAAAGGAGTCCACAAGCAGATCAGCAAATGTCAATGTTGAAGAAGTGCATAAGTATTCTTTTTCTATTCCAAAGAAGACCTGTGAAAGATGAGCAGTTCACTCAGGATGCTAGAATGTGGCTCACAAGATTGGTATAGTCCTTGTTCTGGATTTTTTTATCATTTTGTCCAAACTGAATTTGTCTCTGTTTGTTGATAGACACACTTCATTGAATAAGATATAAAATATAAAAACTGTATTAATTGTGTTGAGAACTTCTTTTAATGTACATGTACAGACACTGTCAGTTGAAAATGTTAGCAAATTGCTACATACATTGTTTTTATAGCTTTCTATCTTTACATTATTAGGTGGCAAGTTTACTGAGGATAGCCACATTGGAAGACCACTGGTTTATATTAAATCATGTGCTGCGCTGCCCAGCAGGTGTGGGCAAGTGGGCCAGTAATTATATCCAGCTTGTCCAGCCCAGATTGTCCAGGGGGCAGAGCTCCCTTGGAGGACCCTTGCTGGACAACTTCATAGCCATGCTGGCCACCTTGATGTTGCCTGTGAAGTATGTACAGCCTGTGGTATTGTGCACTGTTGTTGTGCACTGTTTAATGATAATTAACTGTTACAATTTTGTTGGGGAGTAACATCACCAATTAAATGCTATCCAATGATATGTTAACTATATGTTCTTCTGGTAGTGATACACATTTTATAAAAATGTGAAATGTATTTTGGTGCTTGTAAGTTGCTATCAAGTAAATTCCTTTATTATCATCATGTTAAAATGATGCTATTCAGTACTTTAGCATATTATTATCTCTGGATAATGGGAGGTATTAGAATGTTGTGTTTTTATCTCTGTTTATCTGTTAATCACCAGCTTAACTCAAAAAGTTTGGTATGGATTTTGATAAAAATTTCAGGATAGGTCAAAAACGGGCTAACTTGAAGGTGATAAGATTTTGGTGATGATCCATGAATTAATTATGGGTTAATTATTTGTTTTGGGAGAGGTCTGCACTCTCTGAGAGCTTTTCTAGTTGTGTATTGTATTGTTGTTGTGAAACAGGCTAACCTACAAGTGATAAGATTTTGGTGATGACCCATTAATTAATTAATTAATTAATTAATTATTAGTCAATTATTTATTTTGACATAGGTTTGCACTTTCTGAGTGCTTTTCTAGTTATTGTATTGTTTTTCTTTCCTAGGGCCAGGACTGACTTTCTCAGTCATATGAATGTGTCCTTGACCCCCTCAGCAGACAATGGGGTGGACAACCCCTGGGTGCTGGTAGACTCAGATGGAGAGGAGGTACCAAACAATATGAACCATTTGCTTTAGAATAGTGAGCTTGTGTGGTGCAACACTGCAAGAAAATGTGTACCAGTGTATATGTATTAATTGTGAATATTGAGCAGTTTCATCAGATGAGTTATATTTCCAGAAAAATATTAGGAGTCCACACAATTTGCATGATTTCTGGTTAACAGCATTAAGTTTCTTCATATCATATTATAGCAGGAACAGAACACACTCATTTCTCAAACAAAGACCTACTTTTTCAAATTGGTTTATCCACAACAAATACACAGACAAAAGTAGACATATAAGTAGGTGGACATAAAGTATAAGTAGTATTGTTACCAGGGAACAAGTATTATGTCCTACAGTTGTCTTGTGACAAAAATATATCATGGAAGAAAATTTAAAAATAGAAAGAAAAAATATTATAGCAACAGATTACTTTTAAGTAATTAAAATTAGTTCTGTTTGTTTTGGAAACAGTAAGTAGCAAGAGTATTGTATTTTTGAAGGATGAAGACCCAGCCAACAGCTGGCAGTACTTGCAGGAGAATGATGTGGTGGCTCTGCTGCATCAGTTTCCATTAGATGCCGTGTTCAGGCATGCTTTACTTATAGAGACAGATGAAGAAGGTCAGGACATACTCATATTAAATTTGTGCCATTATGATTATGTAAAAGAATATAAATTTTAATTTAAAGATATGATAAAAGAATAATAAAGCTTTGACTGGCATGTTTGAATAGATGAGAAAAAACAGTATATATGAAGAATGTTTATGATTGAAATAAGTGTTGCTTTTAGATAAAGGCTGGCATATAGAGCAAGTCATTATATATTTATCATTTTAGGACAAGATCTTTATTTTATACATAAAAGTTCAGAGCAGTCCATGCTCAGGTTGTTTGCCTTTGCCACTAGTCTCATGAAGATTTTAGGACAAGGTTTGCAGACTTTCAAACTAGGAAGATACAGGCAGTTTAACAAGAGAATTGGAAGATTGGTCAGGTAGATGCCATTGTTTTGTGTTCGAGTTAATATAAAGGTCATGTCTAGGTTTGGCATTATATAAAGCATTATATGAAACTGTGCATGATGAAAATATTAAAATAAGTATGTTTATCTTTTTTGTTGTTGCTGTTCATTGTTGTTAAATAGAGACAATAAATTGCCTTAGTTGACTATTCATCTTTTATTCATTGTTTACAGATTGATTGAACTTAGGTGAACTGTGTTTGCTGACAAAACAAATATTGTATACATGATTTTTAAAGGATATTCCTCAATTTCGTAATTAAGGCATACCATTCAGTTTGTGTCTGACCATTGGATGAACTTCAAAAGCGCATTTTCGCATCTCCCAGAGCAGTCAAAGCAAAGGCTGCAGCTTGAACTTGATCATGTTTTCATGAGGGCAACTGACTGCATCCTTTCTGCACAGAAGTGAGTATGGATCCCATGTTTTTCCAATGTGGTGGTACATTATGCAGATTCTAAATAATCAACTTGTATGCTTTGCTGGAAATATGCAGGGGTATAACCAGACCTTTTAAAATTGTACACACAGATTTTCAAAATTCCCAGGTAGAGCTGAGCCTTAGTCTTGGTATATTCATTGGTTGCAATATGGCAGTTATAATACTTAAAAAAAGTAGGGGTTCAGTTATTGAATGAACAAATGTTGTAATATAGATAATTTGATGGTAAATAAAGGTTTTTAATAAATTCAAATATAAGACAAGAACAAGGAAATAGTTTTTTATAACTTGTCATTTCTTACTAATTGAAAGTTCTTTTTACTTTTTGATTTTTTTTCAGGCTTGGGTCTTGGCAATTCATGGCTGATATGCCATATGGCAGTGTTTCCATGGAGATGATGTGGAAGTTACTATGGTTACTACATTTTGTTGATGCAGGGGAAACAGTGCAATTTTCAGTAGAGATTTGCAAGCAGAAAATGAAAGGTGGTGTAATTATCATGTTCAATATATGTGATTTTAGAAATTATTTTTGTGATGTGATTTTAGAAATTATTTTTGTGATGCTGCTGACAGTATCTAGACTGGCAGTAGAAGAGCGCAAAATCACAAATCAGTGTAAAGAACTACAGATTTCTTCAACATTTACACAATGCATGTAAGACATTGACAAAGTGAAAACTGGTTTAATTTGTAGATTGAAATCCTGAATTTTACAGATCCTGACAGCAAACTCGCTTTTGAGGAGAAACTGCTGGCAATGCCTCTCTCAGAGGCCACCTACTTGTTGACAGCATTCACCAACATGGCCAGGTCCAGGCCTCCAGAGGACATAGAGTTTGTCAATGCCATCACAGAGGAAATGTTTGAGGTTGGGTTTTTGGACATATTGTATTTAAAGGATTCTGATTGCATTTTACCTTAAAATTGAAATACATGTTGATCCTTTGGAATGGTACCCAAGATTTACTTTGCATATGCATATGCATATGCAAAAGATTCATATCTCTGTTTTTGTTTTTCATCTCTTAAGCTTTTTTGATAGTATTTACGATACATATTTTTTGTAGATATCCTATGTGAGCACTCATACCAGAGAATTCTGCGCCAAGACAGGCCGGCAGCTCCTGGCCACACTGGCCACGTCACATCCATGTGTTATTTCTACTCTGCTGCGGCTAATACAGCAACATCTTGACACAATTGGAATGGTAAGTCAGGCCTGATAACTGTCTGCTATCTGTTATTTTAAGTATAGCGTACTACTCCTTACTATACGTATTGCCATAACCTGATTCTCTCCTAGTCACATGTAGCTGGACCTTAATTCATTGACATTTCTCGGAAGTCGCAGTCATTTTGCTTCAAACTTATGGTGATTACTCACTGCTTTCTAATGCAGGTCGGGTTTAAAAATGGACAGGATCTGTTTATTCCCAGAGTTTGAATAGTATTGTATTATTTTATTAGTCTTAATGTGTAAGCTGATTTAGGTGTACATTTGTCAGCTATTGCTGGCTTGTTTAAAGCTGACGACAAGAGTAGATGTACGCATTGCCACTGCAGTTGGATATTAATGTCAAGTTTTAAAAGTTATGTACTGGTTCTTGGTAGCCTTGATAGAGTTCAGTGTTCAACTTCAGTTACCTCTGTAAATAAAAGAAAGGTTTATTTCCTCTGAGTATTTTGGCTTGGACATCATCAACTTTTTCAACTGGTATGGTGTGATAGGAGAATAATATTCTTTACACCATATGTAGAATTGCAGCTGGGTGGTATTTTTCTGTGATATAAGAAATAAAATTAACATTACTTATTGTCAAGTACCTTTGATTCAAAATAATAATAATAATTGATAATACTTCTGTAAATGATGAAATATAAACATGATCATTATACCTTTGAAGTTTCCACTGGAACATGAAAACTTTATACAGGTATTAATTATCAAAAAAGTATGCTTATAGTATTTTGTTGATTTTCTTCTTTTGCACAAATGTCTATGTTGTGTTGTATTAGACATGCTTAAAAATTAGGAATATGTTGTTGAATTTACTCCCATATTTATCCAAGTCGGTTTTATTTTGCAAAACAAAAATTAGTTATATGTTCTACCTTTGGGAGGTAGAAAGCCCTATGTTCAGTTAAATGATCTTTTAATCAGTCACACAAGGAAAGGACCTTGAATGTATCCCCTTACAACTTTTATTTGGTTTGACATCCCTTACATTTGACTAAAAAACTAGTATTTATTTTGAGTTGGTTTCAATTATTTTGCTTTCAGCTCTCTGACCACAAAACAAAATTGTTCACGGTACATTTTCTGTAGGGGTGGTTTTGGGGCATATATCCTTTTAATGTTTCTTTTTGCACTGGTCAATTGTGTATCAATGTTTTTCTCTTTTTAACAGTGGGTCTTGATGGCTTCAGAAATGTTTCTAATCAAATGTATTTATTTGCTTTTTGAGCACTTTTCTTAATTTTTTTTTTTTTTTTGTTCTCTAATTAAAAAAAAAAAGAATTTGTTTTCTCATACTAAATCTGATTTCAATGAAATGTCAGAGGAAAAGACATACTCATCATGACTGTTGGCAAATCTTTTTTGTGGTTGTTGTATTTATAGCAATGGAATGGTCCCTACTTCACCTGTATGTGCCATTTTTATTTTCTTTTGATTCTAACAAAAAGATGCCAAGCTTGATGTTGTAGAAGATTTAAAATGGGAATACTTGCTACTACTAGTGTGATAACAATTACTGCACCTTGGTATATGTTGTTATTTACTTTTGGTTGTGGTAAACAAATGCATCATTCAATTTTTTTTACTGTGACAGCTTAACAGTAACATTTTCCAATAAAATGCATGCATATTTGGATTTGCATAAAAATGAAAGCACGGCGATTTTTCAGTAAGCGCAGTCAGAACAGATGATCTGTGGACTTACTGATCCGCCGACCAAATATGGCTAGCCCCATTTAAGAGCAGCATTATTTAATCTCCTGATGGTCTCCCTGCCTCCACATGTGCCATTTAACGGATTAAATCTCAGCTCCAAGGTTTGATTGCAAGGGCAATCTGTCCTACAGATCAGCATGTTCTGAATGTTCACAATATCAAAAAGAGCACAGTCCCTTGTGAACTATGAAGAATATGACCCAGAACCTTATTTCCTTTCACTGGGTCCTGCTCTTGAAGCTCCCTTTGGACTGGCCTCTACTTGTTTATCAGTAGGCACAGTATGAAAATATGACTTAAGAATCTGTGTTTTGGCAGACAAAGCAGATGATAGAATGCTAGTACATTTTGAACATATCAGTTAGTTTTAATTGATCATTTTAAGCAATTAAATGAAATCTTGTTTCAGTAGAAGTGGATAAACAGTTAGTGACATATTCTTATTGTAATGGAGTGAAATAGGTTTTTCATTTTCTCTTGTTTAAAATTGGTGAAAACTATTTTTTATTTTCAATTTACTCTGACATTTCAGGTGTCCATGTATCTGTTCCGTGAATTGCCACTGTTTTTATGGGAGCTTACCAGTGAAGATCTTGAGACTATTCACCACTGGGTGTTGAACTTGCCATTGGTTTCCACAGAAAACCAGCTGGGGAGACTCATACTCAGCCGGCTCAATTATGGTCTAACCAAGCAGGTAGATAGTGTCTCTTCTTTGAACTCATTTGTGTGTTAATCCATCAAATAAACTATTTAATGTATATGAAAAGATTATTGTATCTTTTATTGTTTGTATGGTCAGTAAAACCCTAGTAAGGTAGATATGCAAATGTTGACCTTGATGCAGATAACTTCTATATTTTTCTATAGCTCATTAATTCTTAATACCAAAACAAAGAGAATAGTGCCATACATAGTCATTTTAGCCAGTTCCTAATTCTAAGACTCCACTTGTTAAGCTACCTTAGAAAAATAAAATTCAGTTTAAAAATGATTGACTTCAGTAATGTGTGAATATATTATAAGGAAAGGTATTCAAAATAAAATGCCATTCATTTATAACTTAAAGCACATTTGTACCTGATGTCTCATTCTTATGTCCAATAATTTTCTTCAGGAAGATCGATTGTTCCTTGACATAGCATTCCATCGTAAGATTGCCATCTTGATAGTAGAATCGTACCTGAAGCAAGTGGCAGCAAAGGGGATGAGTGGGGTTATCACAGAAGGAGTCAAACAGGTGAACGATAATATCCTTAATATATACTAAATATGTACTTAATTTGTTTTGGCAAACAAACAGGAGAAAAGAAAAAAATTATTTTTCATATTTTTCATAAAAATTAGGTTGACAAAATAATCTTACTAACATTAAATTTGCAATAGCAATAAAAGATGTTTCATAAATTCAGAATTTGGATTAATTATGTTAAGAAATGGTGTCAAAATGGACCAAAGGTACGTTTATCATTGTTTGGATATAACTGTGTCGATGCCTAAAAAATTAAGATGTTTTACCTTTTAGGTGGCTTCTGTTGTTAGCCAACAGAAAACATCCCAGCAGCAGTTTCATGACTGGGCATGGGACACCATATTGAAACTGCGTCTCCACAAACATCAACAGCCCAGACCAGTGATGGGAGCCAATGAGGACCAGGGATTTGACCCATGTGACTTATTTGACCCAGTTATGTTGGTGATCTCCAAGATGACTGACAACAATGGTGCTCTTGCATGCTATGTTGCCACTGTGATGACAAAAATTGGACATAGGTAAGATTTGACCAGAAGTAAAGGGCAGCAGATGTTATAAATGTGCTCGTCTACAAGGATATGAATATAATATTTTTAATCAGAATGAAATAAGAGGCAAATTTGTTTTTAAAAGTGACTCTAAAATTAAAATTAATTCACTATTTACTACATCTTGGAAACATTGTTTTTTGTACTATAAATTGAAATCACAAATATTGTTGTTTTTCCAGTGTATCAGAATTTTTGTCAGCAGGTCTCCCCAGACTGCAGTGCCTGGTACAGCAGCACCATTCCACTGCAGTCATCCAAGTGCTATATGTGATTGTGCCTCTTTTTTATGACAGTCCACAGCCATTGATCAAAAGTGAACTGTAAGTGAATTATTTATTTTTCATAAGAAATTGTTATGGATATATAATTGAAAGGATTTATTGCTATTTTAATATTTTCAGATTTGAAAACAACTTTAATTATCTTTTTATCCACAATTTTCAAACTGTATGTAAATTTAGTCCTTATTTTATTAATTATATAAAACTGAAGCTAAAACTTGCCCCTTCAGCCAAGGTTTCATTTTAGTCACAGCTTTAGCAGTCTTAGAGTTTTAAAAGATAAAGATAGACTATTATTTCATTTTCATTTGTAGAAAATATTTTTTAACCTCATCAGATATAGACTAAATGCTTTGGTAATGTTCCAGGTTCCAGACCATACTGCATTCCCTGCTGTCTGCAGACCAGACCTATGCTAAAATGGCCAAAAGCCTGCTGTACTCTGACTTCCCAGGGGAGATTGTCAAAATGCTGGCTTGTATGATACAGGTAAAGGTTTTTATCTGCCAGAGGCTTTGCATGCTGGGTTTACATTTTCTAACATGGTAATAACATTGTTGATAAGGGTTAATCCAGATGTTCAGGTCCAGCGCATGCTAGCTTATTCATTTTGCATTGGTGCAAACTTATCACAGTTATCATTATTTCTTGAACCTGTAGAAGACCATGTGACATAGTATATATCATTTGTGATTAGCAGACTGGATTGTGCTCAACTGTCATTGAAGTTTGAATATGGTGGACATAATGGAAAATTGAAAGGGAAGAAACTGGTTGATGTTGGCCGTTAAATTCGGGCTTATAGGGGTTACATTCTTCACCTAACTAGCTGAAATGTTTGGTTGTGATATTTTTAGTGATTCATTGCTAAAAATGTTTGCAATCTTGAGTACGTAATATTTCACTGTGAAGCTGCAGTCTAGATAGCGTGAAGCATTAAATGGAATATATAAAAACAACTGTATGTTTTATTTAGGTTCTGGTTTTGACATAAGGGCAAAAGCTATCACAACATATCACTTGAAAATGAGAATACCACTTACAACATTAGTTGTACAAGTCATAAAAATTCAATTATTTTTAATTATATATTATTTTTTGGGAGGGTGGAGCTAAAAAAAACTATTTTTACCAGACCCAGATTAATGGTGCCTCAGCCATGTTGCCCTATTCTCCACCAATGGTGATAGAGCTTTGGATGAACATGCTCACACAGAACACTGTTTGGTACCAAGACAGGTGACCTACTTTTACTCCTGTACAAGATATGATTTTAGTTCTTATTTAATGCCAGGTGCTTCAGCAATCCTCTGTAAGAGCCTTGTGTGGCAGTTTTCCTTTTTCATAAAACATAAAACGTTTAATTAGGATTTACATATGGTTTGATGGAGAAGTTTGAAAGATTGAGAGTATAGATCGGCACTTTAATAATGCCTTCTTATTTGTCAAACCTGAGTGTTTTATCTCTTTCAGGAATGTGCAATATCTGATCAATTTTCTCATAAAGTCAGGACATAGCTGTAAAGGTGGAAAGGAAGTGATTGAGACTCTGATGTATAATCAGTACAAGGTAAACCATTCTGTTATTCTCTAGTTTAAATTAATTGAAATCGGTGTATTTTATTACTTTGATCTTCTGTATGCAAACAGATTGAAATGCTGTCAGTTTCTCGCAAATAGATCAAAGTCATTCCTCTCTAATTCTAAAACGATTGTTCATTTGATCTTTACCTCTGCCAAGGTTATGTTTTCACCCCTGTTTGTTTGTTTGTTTGTCATCAACATCAAAAAGTTATGGATGAATTTCGATGGAATTTTCAGGGTAGGTCAGACATGGGTTAACTTAGAAGTGATTAGATTTTGGTGGTGATCCAGATCAATAATCAATCAATAATCAAAAATAAAAAAACTAAGTTATGGACCAATTTTGATGAAATTTTCAGGAACTGTCAGAAGTGGGCCAAGGAAAAGATGATTAGTTTTTGGTGGTGATCTGGATCAATAACCACTTTAATCAAAAATATCGAAAATTTAGGGGTGAAACGGCATTGGATGGAGACTTTGCTGCCTTGGCGGAGGTCTGCATTCTCTGAGTGCTTTTCTAGTTTAATGTTGTAATAAGTAAATTTCAGAATATTTGAGTAGAATGAAAAATTGTCAAAGCTTTTATAAGAGCATAAATGAAAACTATCAAACACAAGCCGAAATATTTTTATATTGTTAGCTTACGGCAAACCTGGGGGAAGGCCTTCATCAGACCAGGTTGGCCGTAAGCTAACGGTATGAAAATATTTCAGCTTGTGTTTGATAATTATCATTTATGATCCAACTACCAAGCCAATGAACATCTTTGCTCTTTTATAAGAGCATTCGGTTACAACCTTACAACCCTCATCAACACAACAGTGAAGTTTCCAAATATCATTGCAGTTGTTCATTAAGAGTCAAGGCGGTCACAGTATGGTGTCATCCCTGGTCAGTTGGATAGCCACGGGCAGTGCTGCCATCCCTACCTTCCTGGAGGGTGCATCTCTGCCCGAGTTTCCCTGGCTGGCATACCACCTCCTCCATGCAGAGGAGCAGTACCAGCATGACTCTTATCTATGGCAGGTGGTGCAAATAGAACTCATCACTAAGCCTAAACTGACTGTGGATCAGGCAGTCAAGGTGGGTTCATAATTAAGGGTGATTGAGTGATATGTGTTATGATGAAATTTTTTTCTATTTTTAGATTTAAATAATTACCAAAATTTGCAACTGGTATCTGCATTTTATTCATGCTAAACAATTGGATACATTGTCACTCTTTGGAGTCTGTAAGGGGAGGGATTCTCTCTTCTTAGATGAAGTTGACTATGCAGTGCCAATTCAAATTTGGAACTTACCTGATATACTTTAAGAACTAAATGTCTTTCAGAGCGTTAACATTTAACTCTTAAATCTGAATTTTTTTGCATGGAAAGAGTATGCTTCTATATTCATATGTTCTTTGGTTGTAGAAAGCCATAATCAACTTAAAGATAGAAGGCAGTCTACCTGCATCCAGACTGTGCATCTATCGCTGGGGTCAGCAGGCACTGGACACTGCAGTGGACCATCCTTTACTACCACTGCTCTGGCAGAGATTCTTCCAGCTTTACCTGGGCAGACCAGCTCATACTCCAGGGTACGTTTTCATTGGGGGAGAAGTCTGTCTCCCATTTTCACAGGGACCCCTATTTAGCCTAGTATATTAAGAATTATTGATAATTATTCAAACTGGCCAAATTTGTTTTAGAGATAAATTATACAGCTTAATTTATCAGCAAGAGTTTAAAGTGCAATGTTTACATTTTGGGAGAATCATTTCTTCCTGCAAAACATTTCTTAAGCTATGTTATATACAGTTAAAGTTACAACAACAACAACAACAAAAAAAAAAAAATAATAATAATAATAATATCTTCAGACAACATTAAGAAATCAGAATTATTACATGTACCACAATGACTCCAATAATTCAATGTCTCCTTTGGGACTACAGAACCAAATAGCCTCATTCATTACCATTCATGATGAAGGTGTCTTTGAGATATTTTATAAATATTGGAATGCAAATATCTTAATCTGGTTTAAGCTGTTGTTTGAAGACAATGTCATTGTAACTTTGAAGATTTTTAAGGTTGTATTGTGGACTGTTGATCAGGTTACCAGAGAGAGGAGGTATAGGCCACAAGTTCTTTGAAAGTTCAGTCAACACCTCCTTGTTGAAAAGAATGAAGAAGAGGCTGAATGAGGCCACAGAACACCACCACAAAGTTCTACAGGAACAAAGTCTGGAGACTGCAGACATTGATACTGGCACCAGGAGGACAGGTACTTGTTCTTTTTTATTGTATTATTTTTTAAAAAAGAAAAGTAGCACACTTGTTTGGGTTTGTTCATTAGTACCACCAGCGTGTACGCTGGCGGTACTCATGGTTTTAGTCCCGACCCGTCTCGTACAGCTCCGCCGGCTCCGCCGGCTCCTGCGGCTCCGCAGGATGACGTGGGATACAAGTCACCGTTACCGCTTCTCCTCCTAGACCGCAAGGACCTGTGTCCCCATCTCTTGGATTTAGGTCACATATAATCTCAACTTGAACACCCAGGTTTTTTTGTCTCAGTTGGTGCATTGACCTGGGCGTGACGCTCGTTGAAACGCACCCTTGTCAAAATTTTTGAAAATTCAATGCTAAATATCTCCCAAACCAATGGAATTATGGGAAAAATTTCTACAGATGGCTGACCGAAAGTCATATGTGAGGATTTCAAATATGCCCTTGGATTTGACCTTTGACCTTTATTTCAAGGTCAAATGGGCCAAAATTTTCTAAAAATTGGAAATTTTTGCAAGAAAATTTTTATTTCAGCCAATTTTCAGAAACTAAACAGATCTTACCTATAATATTATGGGCAGGTGTTACCCTTAGGGTCATCTTTCATTTTCGTGAGTTTGGGGTCAATCGGTGCATTTTCATGGTAGCAGCAGCTATTAGATGTCGAAACTGAAAACTCTCTCTAATTCTGGTACTGTTAATGCTAGAGACCTCTTGTTTTATGCATTTTGTAGAACTTGTCAAGGGCAACACTGGGGGGTGGTGTCTATTTTTTTGTTTTCAATACGGCTAAGGCATTGCACTATATCAAAAAGTTCAACATCCTAAATTCAGTGGTGAAAATAAAATGTGAAATACTCAAAAATTAGCAGAGATATGCCCATAGTTACTTTTGAACTTGAATAGGAAGTCATATACTGGTAATATAACTGTGACCTTGAAATTGACCTTTGACCTACTTTTCATGATGAAATGCACTTTGCAAGTTTTCTGATCTTTATATCTCCAAAACTGGCAAAGATACGCCCATAGTTACTATTGAACTTGAATAGGAAGTCATATAATGGCAATCTAACTGTGATCCTGAAATTGACATCTGACCTAATTTTCACCATGAACTGAACTTTCAAATTTTCCAGCCCTTATATCTCTAAAACTGGCAGAGGTACATCCATAGTTACTGTTGAACTTGAGTGGGAAGTCATATACTGGCAATCTAACTGTGACCTTGAAATTGACCTTTGACCTACTTTTTATGATGAACTGTACTTTGCATGTTTTCTGACCTTTACATTTCCAAAATTGGCAAGGAAATGCCCATAGTTACTATTGAACTTGAATAGAAAGTCATGTACTGTGACCTTGAAATTGACCTACTTTTTCATCATGAACTGAACTTTGCATATTTTTGTGCCCCTCACATCTTCAAAACAAGCAGAGATATGCCCAGTGTTGCCCCTAGGTTTTCTCTTTTCTCAGCATATATGCAACACTGATAACTCATTTCAAGGAAAAGCAATAGCCCTATTGTCCAGAAAATCACAGGAGTGATCAATGTTAGGAAAATACAGGCCAATTGGAAAATCCGCTTGATTGAACCATTTTTATGTTATATTTTTTTCGATTTTTTTTTCATACTTTGAGAATTCTTGTTTATTCCATAGAGCTTGTCAAGGACAAGACTGGTTGTGGTGTCCCTTTTTGGGGGGGTTTCCATTCGAATGCTCTTACTCCAGCTGGTGGTACAATATCCGGAGGCGGTATCGCCTCTCTGATCCTCTAGTTTTGCATTGTTCTTTTGTTTTCTATTCTAAGGACTGAATTAGGTCTTACGGTAATGGAATTTTCTTCATGGTTTGATCTCTAAAACTTATTAATTACCAATTATTTTAACAATTCTGTACTAAGAATTGGGAGTTCCAAAATTATGTCTCTAACTTCACGAGTGTTTTTTGTCACCATTTCAAGCAGATGAAGAGAGATCTGGTAGAGATGGTGAGGCAGAGGAGGAAGAGGAGGAGAATCTTTTGTTACATAATGTCGGCTACCAGAAAAGCAGAGAATTTCACCAAAGCCTAGTCAGGTAAAGCCTAGATTACTACGTGTGATCATCAGTGATAATAAGATATTTATGCTTACGTATATCAAACAATACATTATTAACTGTAGAGAAAATGAAGGACTGAAATATATCTTAATATATATAGGAAGATTTTACAAATAATTTTTATCATTGATCAGATCTATTGTAAACAGTTTAAATTTTAAGTAGCGGTAAAAGGTGGCATAATGAAATATTGAAATCATGACAAAAAGGTTTCAATTTAAGTTCATAAAAATGCTTACAGGACCAGCCAATGCTTTCACCAAATGCTTTAACCTCAGCTTCATTCAGTTTTTTGTTTGCTCATTTTTTGTGTGATATATTGTAGAAATAAGGGCAGTTGTATTATAGTGTCATTCATGGATCCCTCAGTTTCATCAATGTATTGATCTTCATCTGCCTCAGTGGCTCCCTCTAGATACCGATCCCTCTACTGATCCCTCTAGATGAACCTCCTGATGCTGTTTATTACTTCTCTTTCCCTTCTTCTCTTTGTTGGTTTTAGGAGGCATAGTAATAGTAAAATGTACTGAACATTTTTTAGCTTGAAGATGTGCATCTCCTTGTTATTATCATGCGAGTAGTTAAAACTGCACAGCTGCCACCGACAACGTATCAAATAGCAATGCTGCTGCATGGACACTGTATGTCAACTGCACAGTGGTTAAATGGGCTTCATATGATCACTTTTCAATGGACAAACCAATCTTTCATGACCTGACTTGGCACAGTGACCATATGTTATGTGCACATGACTTGCCGTAGCCCATAGCCCCTTAGAATGTAAAAAAATTTCTTCGTCACCGTCCATGGCAATGTAATCTTGGCTTTACTAGTGGTTTCTTTTTGGTCACACTCATGATAGAGATAGAATCTTGTAAAGTTATGAATGTAAGGACTTAGAACCCAAAAGCCTGTTGATAGATAATTATTCTGCGAACAGTTGTGCATATAATATACCTTGTGATTTAGGGCATGTTGCACTAATTTCCTGGATTTTTTTTCATCATGTAAGGGTCAAACAAACATGATATGATATGCCTTTAACTAATTGATTTGAACAATTAAATATCTCAGAAGTAACACTTCTTTTGGTTGCATTGATCCTCTTACACTGCACATTTTTAAGGTGTTGTTTTTTTTTTATGTGTCAGGTATTACCAAACATTAGGTTTCTGGCTTGAGGAGCCCAGACTACATGACCCACATCTGTATCTACCAGGCCTTCCACCACAATATGATGCTGAGAGGCTTCTCAAGCTTTTTCAGAATCAGACAGTAGGTGTTATATGTAGAAATGTTTGATATTCATTTCTTTAAACCCTATGTTACTGGAAAATTTAGATCATGTGCATCTTTGTTTAAGCTGATCCATTTATTTATCTTTAATTTGTAAATATGCTTGGTCATGTAAAATGTACAAGAACAATAAATTAATTGTCTTCTTGACTAGTTGTTAAAAGAAAAACGGTTTTTCCATTATCTTTTCTGCTTCCAAAATATTTTAAAATTCAAACAAGTATTGCTACTCGGAATTGCATTATGTAATTGGAAAGTATGGCATCATGCATACACACCCACAAAGCTTCTGACGATGTTAAAGTTTCTTTTGATCCATGATCTGCTGGAACTTGATGTAGAGTTTGGATAGGTTTTGTGACCGGATTTTTTCATTTTTTTTAATCAGTATCATTGGTCATTAAAGTTCATTCTATTAATTTCTGTATCGCTGTACTTTTCCAGGAACCGTGGGTTGAATTTCTTGACTCTGCTCAGTTAGATTATGAGTTGTCCCAGATGGTCAGTGAATGGGTGACCAAAATGTGTCCCAAGGCCAACTACAGGATGAGAAGGAACTCGATGATTGATGCCTATAACCCTCTTGCTGGTAAGTGGTTTGAACCACCTATGTGTAACTGAATAGATTCCATTGTTTCTTGCTACCAGATAATGTTCTTTGATTGTAGAGGCACAGCAGTATTCTTTCATTGATTTAAAAAAAAAGAAGTTAGAAGAAAATGTGAATATAAAAAAGCATACCAAAATAAAATTTTCCTTTACTACAGCTACAGAGAGAATACTTGGTAGACTGCAGAGATATGAGCAGCCGCTCCCTCCACCGCCCCTGGTCCCCCTGAAAGCCCCTCTGCCAGATGTGAGTCCCAGCATACTGGGGGACAAGGACACCCTCATCTACACCATCAGTGCTGACCTAGCAGGGCTGGTGGAATACTCAAAGTAAGTCTTATACAATGATAAGAAAGCACTCTAAGAATGCAGTCTTTTGTCAAGGAGTAGGGCTGCAAATAATTTTTATAATATTTGGAGTCCAAGACTCATTCAAAATTGCATTTCTTTCTCACTTGAAAAACTGTCTATCCTAGTTGTCATCAGAATTTGGGAAAAACTTTTTGACATGAGTAAAATACATACTACCCTTATCAGCTGAAAGTCCATTAGACTGCTGAGTGAAGGCTTTTGCTTTCAGACAAAGGTGACTCAGACTACAGTGACCAACACTGGTCAGTCACAGTCCAAATTGTCTGGAGACTTATGAGGCTGCGTGCATGCCCAGAAAACTAATTTTTATCAAAATTTTTTAATAAAAAAAATGAGCTGTTGAGTAAATCATTGCATATGGCAAGGAATGATGGCATGTTCTCTGTCTCTTTATGTCAGGTTATTTATGGCCTCTGTTTCGCAACATCTGGCACTGGACCTCAGTTATCAGGAGCTTCTGCCAAATCTGTACAGGAATGAACCAACCATGGTGAGTTGTGCTTTGAGTTTTAGCTCTAAAGGTAGTTGTACTTTGATTATTTAAAAACTTTGTTTCATTTTGTGTATTCATTTTATTTGAACTCCTGGAGTTATATATTAATTTTTTTTTCAAATTTTCAGAAAGAGATGTACATCAGCTGCAAGAGCACATTCAGCCTGTCTCATAACTGTAAAGGACCCGCTTTTGTGACCGTCAGAGTAAATAGACAAACCTTGTTGTTTTCTGTAAAAGTCATATATTAAGTGAGCATCCATCGTAAGTTTATGTTGATCTTTCCACAGCCAGTAACACTCCTTGTGATTTATTCTGTGGAGTTACTGGAGAATAAACTTTAAGGCAGCAAGTATAACATGTTATAATAAGCATATCTCCTAACAAAAATAAATGGATAATAATAATAATAATAATAATAATAATAATAATAATAATAATAATGAACCATCATTTTTCAGTTTGAGGAGAAAAAGCGCAACGAGTCGGTGTACCAGAGAGTTGAAGAGAACCGCAGTGAGTGGAAGCAGCTGCTGGCCCAGTCCTCACAACCTCCACCTCAAAATATCTGCAGTGCTGCTGTCCATGTGGAGAATGTCATCATGTATGTATATATATTTAGAATATACCCAGAATGTCATGACTATAGCCACAAGCCTAGTTCAGTCTTGGTATGTCTTTGGTTTGTACCAGGATTGAACCAGTAGTCTTCATTAGTGTTTGTATCAAGATCAGGCCTGTAAACTGTTAATGTTTTAGAATATTTTTTAAATGCATGTACACTTTTTTGAAAGGTTAAGTGAAGTTAATTTGATTTATGTAGTTCATAAACACTTGATTGGACAGACGTGTTGTGGTTCGTACAGATGTGAAAAGTGCCCAGATAAATATTAAATTTGACCATTTACCTCTTACATTATATTGGATCAATGTGGAGAAATAGTGTGCAGTACATTAGGAAGGAACTCCAGAATACATCTTTTTTGATAATAAAATATGCCTAATTTTCAAATTCCAGAGCCTTGATCAAAGAAGCACATTCTGAATCCCCTGTCCCTCCTCAGTATTCAAGTGTTGGATCAGCTTTGTTTTACCACATGGCATCCATGATTGGGGATGAAACGAAATATTATCCACCTACAAGGCAGTTCTTCTCATCTTGTATAGAGATTTTGGGACAGGTACTTGAAAAAAAAATTGGTCATAGCTTATTTACAGCTAGGAACATTATCAAAAATGATAAATATCTTGGTTTTCGTAGGTTTAGTTTAGACCTATGAATATTCACATAATATGTGTGTTAATAAATTACTTAAACTGTCATTCTTTGCTAGTGGTTACAAAATGTTGAATTTGACCGAAAATTTCAAANTCATTCAAACCCTAAACAAACTGTTCCTAAATAGAGGTAGGGTCGAAATTCCACAAAAAAAGACGCCATTTTGAGGGTAATTTCGATATATTTTCTGCTTTTTCTCTTCTTTTGCTTTTATAACAATATCCTCCTTGCTCATGCAGCTTCTTTGATTTGTTATTGAAACATACACAACGATGTCATGAGAATTTGGTCAGCTATCTAAATTTAAATAACATTCTTGTTATGGTCCCCCCGCAGTGCACCACTAGCAAAGAATGACTGTAAAAGAAATTGAAATTCATCAGTAATGTTGCATTTGCTCAATTTTCTTTCAATTTTAGGAGTTCATTAGCCCCAATCCCAAAGAATCTCTTCCGCTGTTGGAGACCATTTTGAAGAGCCCTTCACTAGGGGGTTTACTGGCCCCCCATTTCTTCCCCAATGCCTGCCCCGACACTTTTGTTCGCATGTATGAACAGGTGATTGACGCCTCACAAAGGCATGGATGTGATGTCACCTTCATGTTACTGACCAAGGTAAGGCTCACATACAAAAATTTTGGTGCTGAAATAATTTGGTTATTTATACCTCCTCTGCCCTAGTAGTATAAGATTCATTTAAGATGTTAGTGACAAACACAATATATAGATGAATTGATACTTGGTCAGCTGCAACTACTTTGATGCTTAATCCTAAGGCAAAACTTCTTTATTTATTGGGTTTCTTTAAAATTGTTGAATTCAAACTCTGAAACATTCTAATCTTGAAACGCCCAGAATTCTCTTTTAGTTTTTAGTTCTTTAGTTTTCTTTTCTTCCTGGCAAAATTTCTGTTACAGTTTTCTGCTTTCTCTTTCTCTCCTCTGGAATAAGTCTACGAGTATTTACTTACCATCAGCCTTAATATTTTCCTAGTGTGATTATAAGAATGAAGAAGGAAGACATTTTATTCTAGTTCGATGTCCCCCAGTGGCTAGGCAATGTAAGGCCTGTGCACTCAGAGAGAAGCCATCTTGTAGAGACCATAGGTAAAGCATTGTGCCAATGTGGGAACGAACCGGCAGAGAATACACTCATGGTGTTTGAGGTAAGGACATAAGGACAGGGGCAGATCTTGTGAACACCTGACCATTGCAGAGGTTCATAGTTTGTTGTAGTATAAAGCTATATCTTCCTGGCATAGATTTAGTGTACAAAGTGTTCTGATATTTTTCTGGTGAAGTAGGTTTTTACATTGTTACATGTAGAAAGATGGTACTAAATTAAATGTATCTGCTAGTCACAAGGTTTTGACTATTTATCAAAGATTCTTGATCACATGCATATGACTGATTCTCATGCCTTTCTGGTAAATTTTTTTTCTCTCTTTTTCACTGTCATGAATTTAAATTTTCATTCTGACAATGGAACTGATGCGATTTGATAATTAAATTATGTAGATTTTGAATGACAAAAAACAATAAAGATCATATCAATGTTTAAGTTTTTTTTTTCTTTTTTTCTTTTTTTCAGGTGTACAGATCACACCTGAAGAAGTTGACATCATATGAGTTTCCTGACCAGTATGGGGATGTCTTGAAATTACTTCTCAATGGTGAGGGACATTTTCTTGATATCTGGTATCGCTTTTAGAAATTAATCTTCTGTATATATCTATTGTCTAACCAGGGATTTATTTCTCTGAATAGAATTAATGTATCATAGAAAAGATGACTTCAGAAATTGCAGCTAATGCCAACATGAGGGCATATAATCATATGCATGGTCACACTCTGTTGAAAATATTGTATTTTATTCTATTTCACTTACATTTCTATCCTAGCCTCCAGCACAGGCAAACTATGTCCAAAGATCTGGGGTGATTTCCTGGAGAGCATTGGTTGTAAATATGTGAGACAAGAGGGTTTTGACCTGTCTTATGCTGACAACATGATGCAGTCACAGGCACTCACCACCACAGCACAGGTGAAAACTGACATTTTCTCACTTTTTTTTCATGAGATCATTCTGTTAAGTGTATCTTCTTTAAGCCTAATATGTGAAATTCTTCCAAATCAGTTACATATTTGCAGTAGTGTACCATTTTTTCCTAAGATCGGCAATACATTTACTTACAGGTATTAAATATTTTTCTTTGTGATTAACTAAAGTCAAATATCTGTTTTTTGTCCTTTCATACATTGATCTCAGATAAGCTTTTGGGTGTAAAATCGGACCCTTTTCAACTTACATTGTTTTCTTTCAAACTCTCTTTTTTCCATACCTAGTTATATTTCACTTTCCCCACTGAACAAACATTTAATCTGATTTAACAGCTGCCTCAGAAATTAGTTCTGAAAAGCTTATTCAATGAGAAGACATTTGAATATTGTTTTAATTTTTGCTGATCAGACCGTAAATAAAAGCTGACATAACAGAACTTTAAAAACATCTCAAATTATTATATTACACATTGTCATATAATGCTTTTTCCTTTCCTTTTTTTTTAGTTCAAAGAGAGTATTGACTGGCTGTCTACTTACTTTATGAAGTTGAGGACCACCACCCCCAGCCTGGCCTCATTTGGTCTGTACTCCCAGTGGAAGCCATATGTGACACACATCAGTGTGTTCCTGGGTTATCTGTGTGGCAGCCTGGTCCTCAAGACAGTGGGCAGTCTGCAGGCTGGACAGGCCAACTTTAACCCACAGGAAGGTAAGGCAGGTCACATACTATGTTTTGATTTTAGATATCTGATTAACGATCTTTGCACAGATTATTTAACAAAATTCAAGGCATGCAATACAAATAAATATGTTTTGCATAATATTAGAACTGGGATATGATAAGTCAGTAGTTGGAGTTATTCCATCACAGTTTCCATTGTATAATAATAAATTCCACTTCGTCTTACATTACGAATATTACGGAAGTTTAAATGAGATGTGAGCCAAGCATGCGCAATCAGTGTGCTTAGCGCTTCCGATCAGTACATGTGCGGCAGTGTTCGTTGAACACTTTTTGTAAATTTTTTTAATTATATTACAATTATAAAGATATATTGGTTCATTCACATATTGGCAATGCAAATTCCAAAAACAGAATGGTAATGCACCAGAGATAAATTTGAAATTGAATTGAATATAAATACTTCACTTATTCTTATATTTTAACTTTTCAGAATAAATTTATTTTTTTTAGTATTTTCTTATTGTACTATTTGACGCAAGGCCAACCAACATTTAAAAAAATTTTGAATCAGCATTTTTAGTACTATCAACAAAATATTTTTGAGGGAGTTAAATGAGTAATTCGTGTCATTCAAATTCATTGACTTACTATTGTATTATGGTTTTCCACAGGAGCTGAGTCTGTGTGGCAGGCCACAGTTCAGGTGTTTGCGCCATGGCTGGAACCTTTACACAGAGACAATGGGGAAGTGCTGTGCCCATGGATTGTTGGAGATACCAACACAGCCTTTGACATGGTGGCCATGTTCACAGAGAGTGTGGCCTGCAACTTCAAGCAGTTAGAAGGTTTGGGCTAAACGCTTTTAAAGGTTCCAGTTGAAATGTGATATTTTTGTATCATATCATGTACACACATACGCTTCATTCAAATGATGTACAAGGTGCTGTGGCATATATTCTTCTGGGTGATAGGATATTTTCTCACACATGCACATCAGGGGCGGATCCAGAGTTATTTTCTGACAGTCTTCCAAATTATCTTTGTTGATCCATCCTCCATTTTTGACCGTCTTCCAACAGAAAAATTTAGATACCCGTCAATGTAAACTTGAAAATCTGACAGTCTTCCGGAAGACCCAGAAGACACCCTAAATCCGCCCCTGCACATGCATGTTATAGGTTTTGGCATACATTTTGTTTTGAGTTATTTAAATTTACAACAAATTAGAATAACTTATAAATGTATCTTTCATAAAGAATTGAATATTAGAAATCCATTACACAGCTCATACAACTCTGTAACTATGCACACCATTCCCCTTGAACAAGTATATACATGTATATGCAGCTTTGTACCTCAATTCTAGGCTTCATCCCGCCTTTTGCCAGGAATGCCCTCACCCTGGTGTGGGAGTACTATGTGAAAGTGTTATCTGCAAAGAAAACCCCAGAACACATTCTACAGGTCTTCCATGCCAGACTGACTACACTTCAGTGGGGAAAGTTCCTTCCAGATCTGCAGACTTTAGAACTGATGGTCAAGGTAGGTTATGATTATTTGATATTGAGGTGTTGGTGCATTAGATTTGTGGTTTTTACTTTAAAGTAAATAGGTAGATATAGTGGTATATGAATACTTTAATTTTTGAAATAATTAACATTTAAGGCTTTTTTTTGTGCAACAACACAATTTTCACTTAATTAACACTCAATTAACACTCAATTTTATCCAAGAAGGTTCACGAACTATGCATCTGGTCATCTGCTGTTTAATTCAAGAATCTAAGCAGGGGTTGTTATGTGTTTGGACCTTATGGAACAGAATAGAGTAGAAAAGAATAACAATTTGTCCTCTCTGTTTCAGCTCCAGGCTGTGGGCACCAGGGAAAGCTTTGTATTCCTTGGTTTGGTCTTCACACAGATGCCTTGGCAAGATATCGTCAACTTTTACCTCACACAGCAGCCTGCAGAGGGCACCACAGGACTCATGGCTATTTTGTTCCAGCTCTTGATTCAAATGTCTCAAGAGAAAGGACTTATGGATGTGCAGGTACCGACCTGTGTGTTTTTGAAGTGACTTGGAATTAACGAGTCCATGCACAAAGCACATAGACTCTTTCAAATATATAACTGTGAATTTATTTTTATAAAATGCATTTTGATTAAGTTTTGACCTCTCTGATTTTGATTCTGATGCTTTACTGGTTTTCAGCTTCTATTAACTATCAACATCTTATGAATACTATAATTTATCTTTATTTGAATAAGATATTACATATTTTTATAAACCAATATTGTAATTTTTTCATATAAGAAATATGACAGTAAGTCAGCCCATTTAATGAAACATTCATGTGACTACATGTGTATCTGACATATTGAGTACATATCAACCATGAATTGGAAGAGACTAATTGAATAAGTAAAAATGCATGTTTATGTATATTTCCAGGGTTCAGATTTGCCTAGGCTATTACTTTTAGCAGAATCATTTCCCTGGCATTTCTTGGATGCTGACAACTTCAAGAGAGTGTCTGACTGGTTCTTGCAGTATTGTGATCCTAAATGTGTCCTGGCAGAGAGGTCCTCAAACAGTGCAGTGGTCCTGAGGTGACGTGTGGAAAGTTAAAATAAAATGACCCAGAAAATAGCTTATAGAATTTACATTGCTATCTACTGGAAGAAAAATTTACAAGCAAAAAGCTTTTTATCTGAACTTAATTGTCTAAAGTGTTATGGAAAGGTCTACTACAGAAAAAATATCTGGCTATTATCATTGCTATGTACCAGAAGATGATTTGCAAAAAAAAAAATTGTCAAAACTTGTTTTTCATTTGAAAGGCAAATGTGTATGTAACAAAATAAAATACTTGAGGCAGATCATTAAAGTTTAAAACTACTTACTGGTAATTAATCAATCTTTGTATTGTCTAATTAAGTGTGCATGGGACTAATTTGAATGTCAGTGATTCCTGTATTTTATATTTTCAGTCAATTGCTGTAATAGTTTAATCATTCATTTATAACTGTCTTTCACCAGGTTACTCAAATCAGCGGCTGGGTTTGTGAGTGCTACAGGTAGCCCTTTTCACCCTGAAACTCCTCGCAAGAGGGCGCTGTATGTTCACTGTGTGGTAGAGCTGGTCTGCAAGTGCTCCCAAATGAAGGGAGTAGACCCAGAGAACTTCACAACTCTCATTTTAAATCTGCTCACAGAGGTGGAAACTGTGGTCAGCACCAGTGAGTATTGCTCTTAGTTTGGCAGCTGGACTTTCTATACCATATGTCCATGTTAAGAATTTAGTTTACAATTTAAGATTCTTTTCCTTTGTAAATTTCAATGATTTTCAGGCAGATTTTCCTGTGGATTGCCATTTCATTATTAAAGATATCTTTTTGGTTGTATTTGCTCAAATAAAACGTTTTTTTTTAAATTTCTGGGTAGATATTTCTCGTGGATTGCCATTTCATTATTAAAGATATCTTTTTGGTTGTATTTGCTCAAATCCATTGTTTTAAAACACTTATTTCTTAAGAGTGTGGTAAGCCGTTCTCTGTCATTTTCCTCCAGTCCCAGATCTGTCTATCCAGTGGGAAGAGTCTGTCACCCTGTGCGTGGAGGTCCTCCAGTTGCTGAATAACTGTAACCCCCAGACGACCACAGTGACAGCAGTCCTGAGGAGTATCAGTCAGTGGATAGAGTCATCTCCGTGCACAGTCCTCCTGCTGCCTCTGGTCACAGCAGGTTGCAGGTGCTTGGCCTCCATTGTACACATGGTGCAAATCATTGAGAACTGCATGGATGCCTTCTTTAATTCTGGTGATTTTTATCTTTATATATTTTCTGAATAAAAAAATACTGCTTTAATTTTTTTTTTTTTTTTTGAAATTTATTTCATTCTCTGAATGATCTTTGTATAAGTTAATAATTAGAGTTCTTTGTGTTTGTATTTAAAACATCCAGCATGTAATAGTAATTTATATTGGTATTTAGAAGATACAGCATTTCAAAATTTCATTAATTTTTTAAAAATTGAAATCATAATTAAAATTGTAAATAAATCTTGAAAGACATAACAAGGTGAATTTTATATTTTATTTACGTAAGTGTATTCCACACTTCCAGGCTTGGAACTGAGTGAAAGTTATGGTTGGGGTAGGCTGCTGTCAGCCATGCAGATACCAGAGTTGACGTTTCGGGAGTTTCTGGTGGAAAGTTTACGTCAGGGCAGCTATTTGACATTGTACGCGTATGTCCTGCAGCATTTACCAAAATGCCAGAGCCTTGATGAAGAAAATAGCCATATTGCTGGGATAGTGCAGTGGACTGCCACTGCCAAACCAACGTATGTTTTATGATAAATTCTAAAGCGTGACATTTTGTCAGTTGTGTATTGTGCACAAATCTACTTGCACTCCACATATTCTGTGATGAGCCTAATTATCCAGGTTTGCTAAATTAACAAAAATAAAGTTCTTAAAGTTTGAGGGAAGTCACCAGGTATATTCTATTTGTTTGCAGTCCTCATATCTGATTTAATTCTATGCTTAGATATTCTTGTTGTTTTATGTTATTGTATTCCTTTAGCTGCAGATAAGTTTCAAGTACTAAATGATTATCAAACACATTTGTTTTCTCAGAAGTGAAAATGAAGCCAAGTTATTCCTGTGGTGGGGTAAGATCCTAGATCTGCTGCTACGGCAGATTGACTTTGGCGCCTCGCATGCCATTGTGATCAGATCTCTGAACAACTTCATCGCAGCTCTCACCACACTGGGAGAAGACAAGATAAGTGCTGGACTACTGGGAGCTATAGGTCTTGGCAGGGCATCCAACTTGTCTGTTAGGTAAAGAGATTGAAAATTGTCACTTTCCTGATGTTCCGAATTTAAATGCAATTTTGTCCAAGTAGTTTTAACAAAATGTGTATTTACAGTTGCATGTGTTGTATTATGCCCAGTATAGAAATAATTATTTATTGTGGTATAATTTTCTTTGTAAGAAAATGTAAAATATGAGGAAAGTAATAATTTTTACTTTTAAGTAGAAGTTAAAAAATTGTATAAGATACATATTCATTATGGTTAGTTTATAGTTTTTTGGTGGTATGAACCATTTTCTCAACTAATTTCTTGTGTCTTAATTTACTTCGGTTTATCTTGCAGGTTCCGTTTAGTGGCAAGAAGTCTGTCTGCTTTCCTTCAAGCACAGATCGTGAAGAACAATGCTCTTAGACTCGTGCCCCATGACCATACTCCACCCAATGTACAGCAAATTGTCACGTCCCTCAGAAACCTCAAGACAAACAAGCAGTACACACCCCTCAAAGAGCAGATAGATTTTGCCTGTCAGTTTGTCAGCTCAAGAGGCAGGTGTTTGAGGGATGCTAAGTTCTTGTTAGCAGAGCTGACTGGGGTCCTGTTCCCAGAGAAAAGATACCTGGCTGTAGTTCAAAATCCTCAGCCATAAATTGTATTCCGAACAGCAAGAGTTGATGGTCTTATTTGGACATGATATTCTCTTTGATTGTTTTGTATGACATTATACATGTTGTATAGAGGTAGCATGTTTCATCAAAACAGGCATTGTATTCACATTATTTTGTGCCGCATGTCTTGCCTGAAACAGGTCTTTGTTTACAAAATCAACAAAATTAAAGGCAAAAAATGAGATTTGATTGCATTACTTTATATTAAGTCCACAGCATGACTTACTGGTACAGCAAATTGTACTGATTGTGTAGAAGCCATGATATTGAAAATGCTTACACACATTGTAGTGAAGCATGTGGCTGCTGTACTTTGGATAAGATTGATAACTTCAAGTGCTTCTTAGCAGGCTCTCTACAAGAATTGAGTGATCTTGACTTGAAGGACCTAGCTCTTACTTTAAGAGGAATGGAGCACCATTGATTGAAAAATATTTACCTCTCTTTGCCTCTAAGCATTGTTTTTATATTGTTAATATTTTTTATCTTGAATGGTTGTGGTTAACCAAGCTTATTATTTTATTTAATTTTTTCATTAATAATTAGCGTTAGAAAATGTTAGAACATCGAGTTGGGGAGATTTTAATTTCCTCCCCATTTGCAGGCTGTGAATGGTTTCAAAGTACTGTTGTTATACTTGGCATATGTACATATATTGATAATTCTGGGTCATGTGCCAGTGCACATTGCTTGTTTTTGTGTCTGGTCATGGAATATTGTGGGAAACTGGTGTAATGTGGGAAACTACATGTAGCTGTGCTTTGGGATGGTGACATTTAGAGTTTCAATGAAAGTACAGATATTATTGCCATAACTTAAACCACTTGGCAGTGTGATACCCAGAACTGTTGAAAAACATTCTTAATTCATTAATTGTATACACTGAAAACTTGACATGGACCTTGAGAGGAGAGCCGCACTGTGGTTTATTTGATTTCCAGGTTATTCCACAAAAATGTGAACTTTTTTAGACACTTGAGTGATGCACACATTTTGTGTAACATTTGTATATTTTAATATAATTCAGTCAGTTTTATATGACTTTTATTATGGATGATTTATTATTGGAGGATGCTATAGCACTAAGCAGAAAAAATAATGGAACAATGCAAAGTTATGTAAATGTTACACAAAATGTATGCATCACTGATGTGACTCAAATTTTTACTTTTTTTGTGGAATGACCTTCTCGTAGGTTTTGAAACTGCTGCCTGGGAACCAATTTTTAATCAGTATAAAGAGGACCAAGATATTGTAAGTGTGAATTTCTGTTTTCAGAGATGACAAATTTTGATGGGGTACATGTATCATTCGATCTGAAAATAGTTTTACTCAAATTTTATGTGCAATATGAACATGTGGTTAAGGAGTAAATGTTACAAGAGATTCATGGAATGGAGCTTAAAGTGTTTATGTTTAATGCTAAATATAGCAAATACAGATATTATCAAGTGGCAAACATTTCAATGGGCAACTGTGAGAGATTTATTGCCTTAAGTGTATGCCATCTACGGACTTTATACCATGTAAATTCTAATTCATAAAATAAATATTTGTTGAATTGTTTTAAACGTTTCCTCATAAATGTAGCATAAAATTCATTTATTTGATAAAGAGACAGCTGTCTACTGCTAGATTGATAAAAATATCACATCCAAAACCATGGAATCAATAAACCAAATGATAGGATTACTTGAAAAGAAATTAAAGATGGTCTATTTGCATCTTACATAAAATTTGTGTGAGATGACTCGATATAAATGGCTTGAAAATTTATATGTATCTTTGGTTATAAAAGTATAATAAAGCATTTAACACATTGTCAATTACAAGTTTGCACATAGTTTTACATTGAATGCTCCCACTTTGAATGGTTTTCAACTCGAACCATAAATAACAGCCAATGTGGTAATAGGATCCTGTTAAAGCAAAGCCAATGACATTTTCTGAATGGCATTTATACCTAAACTGTAATTACTCAATAAATTTGAACAAAACAATCAAAAAGCAATACTTCGCAATGTTGTTTTAAGTTTTGAAAAGTAAATTGGACTCGAGGCAAAGAGTACTTGTAACTAAAACTGATACATCCTTTAATAAAGAATTATTAGACCAAATGTTTGAAAGTTTTAAATAATTAGCCTTTAACATTTTCCCTAGCAACAATGAATCACTCATCATAATCCTATGATATCACCTACTAAGTTATTCTCTAATATCCATGTTTCGTCCTCAACACCTACGCTATTGGGTGGCGTACTGGTCCCACAGTAATAACAGCTGTATTAAGGGCAGTGGTTGGTGTTAATATGCCTGTTTGTAAAATAGCTCAAGGTGTGTGAAATATAAGTTTGTAAATGGCAATAATTACTATGAAGTTCAATAACTTCAGGAAAACCACGCCTGTGCTTGACACTTAGGATTCTTATGGAAATCTTTACATTTTCAATTTGGATTTGTAATTTATTTTAAGATTAAAGCAAGAAACAAATGTCAAAAGTTCATAAAGGGTAATCATGCTTTTTAAATTGTGGAACCCAGCCAGCACAAAACAATTACAAGTGATTGGAAATACTATGCTGCTTGAAGTCATTTTGGTGCAACTAGGCTATATGTAAGGGCGCACAAGAAGTGACTAAAAACCCACACATAGTTTTATTGCCAATAGTGTTTATCATTTTGGATGAAGGTTTTATGAAACATATTAGCATTTCCTGACATTTTTGAGGATGTGGTTCAAAATGTGACAAGAGTATTTTGACAGGGTATTTTTATGTGAAATTTCAGTTTAAATCTGACAACCCTAATCTTATAATTGCTGCCTGTCTGTACTATAAGGTTTTAAACCTCAACATTAGTAGGCCTATAGAGAATCTGCCATTGCACCAGTGATGATATAGTGTAAAGAAAAATGGAGGTTCCTGTAGAAAAGCTACAAACAAGCATCCCTGCAGACCCCTCCCCCCCAAGAAAAAAAAAACTGCTATGCCTGTGCACAATATGTATGCATTTTTGTAAAGCCTTTTTGGACCAAAGCAAAATAAAAAAGTCCAACTTTTATTACAAATAAATACTAATTACATTTAGTTAAACCAAAAATAATTTTTTTATGTGTCCAATTTAAAGTATTCAAATTTTTGTTGTCAGATTAGACTAAATTCAAAAGGCTCTTATATTCATTAAAACTATCATCTGGCATTCTATGAAATGTAGGATCCTTCTGTTGACCAAATAGTATTACATTTATACGTGGCAGAAGAAAAAAATTCATGTCTGGTAAATAACCTATATAAATAAATGGCATAGGGGAGCTAAATGATGTGGTACTTAAAGCTCAACATGTTACAATGTAGAAACTCAGATATTCTTCTTTCAGAAGTCATACACTTGTCCATCTAAATGACTTTGGATATCCCAATATTTTTAAGACTGTATTACAACTGCACTCCATCCTCTATTTACACCTTTATTGCATTTATCCTGGTCTTTTCTAAATAGTATGTTACAGATCAACACAAAATGATCAGCTGTATATATGGTTTACATATTACTAGGTGGTAGAGGGCGCTTGTGTAGTGAAGCCAAGTCCTTGTCTTCTCTCTCATCTGATGCTGTTGATCTTGGTTTTGGGGATAATTTGGCCACTTTCGCTGAAATGAAAGTAAATGGTATCTTAAAGATTCTGAGGGTTATTCTTTCTTGTCCTCTGATCTCAACATCTAACCGCAGTCTACATGTTAAAGATTACGTAAACATCTCTCTCTATTCAGAAAACATTATATGTTGTGAGAACACGCATGTATTATAACATGACCACAGTTGACCTTCAACTTCTCTTGGTAATAAAAAGTGAATCAATTTTAGTCATAAAACAACTTTTTTGTACCTCTGTTTTCAAAATCTTTGGCAATGTCCTTTAGGTTTATCCCATGGGCTTTGGCATATTTCACATCAGACAGCAATCTACTCTCCACATCCTCAATTACTGCAAAGTGAAATCAAATAAAGATAATTGATATTCATAAATTATATTCAATTATTTTGATTGAGAAAAAAGCCAGTTCTTATATAAACACATATATTACATAAAGGCTAAAGCACATCACTTTGTAAATCAATTATTGATATTCAACTGGATTTACATAATTATTCAAAGCAGCGATGTTGAATGCTAAATGTTTACTCACAATCATGCTTAAATGCCCCAAATCTACCTTCTGATATCTGGACTTTCCCTGATGGTTTATCAGCTGAAAAAAAAAAAAGATACCTGAGCCAAATGCATGCCACTAACACACTGGGCATTCTACGCAGACCACTGAACAATATTTTTTAATATAACCCAAATTAAAACGAAACAGTGAAAATGACATACATGTATCCACAGACACTAAACAAGAAAGTGATGGTTATCATCACTATTCCATTTTAAGATAAATACACCCCATTTCCATAGATTAGATCGACCTACTTTAGATCGACCTAACTCCCTGGGGGTTCACGCTAAATAGCTGTCAGCCAGGCTGAGACGAAAATTAATTACCCCGTTACAGCTTGTAGTAGGCGGGACGGACATTTAAGTCGGATTATCTGAAAGTAATCTAGTGAGACTCCCCGCGGGGATAGATCGATCTAAAATTTATGGGAATAGAGCCATAGACACATTCCAGTAAACAAGTATCCAACTTTGAAATGTTTATACTGTGATTGACTTTGTGAAATGTATACACTGTACCTGCCTTCAATTAACTTGCTATTTTATACAAATTCTCCATCTAAACAGTAAACATAGGTTCAGCTCTTTGTTTCACATAACAATTAATAAAATTTTCAAAAATGTTACAGAATTAGAAAATATTAATTCCTGTTACCCAAAACAAATTAGATTTTCATTTTGATAACATTTAACAAATCTCTACAATTGTACATATTGTATTAAAGAATACATGGGACAAAACACCATGAAATGTACCTTTTTAGAAAATAAATCAATCATGCCAATTTATAAATTCAACTTACTTTTTCACCAAATTTTAGGAAAAAAAACACAATTTGGCACTGGTGGTGTTAACATAGCAAAAATGTGTGTAAAAAATACAAAAATGATCAATAACTTTCATGGAAATAATCCATGCCACTGTTTAAGCTCAGGCTGCCTTTTCGTCAAATAAAATCTCTCAAAAAATTCAAAGTAAAATAAAAATACACTTTAGCAGTTATGATGCTAACAAATGAGATGGATGGTAACATTATTGGCAACAGTAAAAACAGACAATGGTTATCAGAATTTTAGTACAAAATATACAAAATAATAATAGCAAAAAGTAGAAACAAATTTTATTCACCATTTTGGTAATTACCTTGTTAATAACAATGTTAAATGAATAATGTATTAAAAGAGAGGGAATTAGGTGTGGGAGCTCACTTTAGCCAATAAACTGAATCTGTCTTTAAACTAGAGGATCAGAGAGGCGATACCGCCTCCGAATATTGTACCACCAGCTGGAGCAAGCGCATTCGTATAGACCCCAACATACACAAAATAAGGGACACAGCCACCAGTTTTGTGCTTGACAAGCTGTAAAAATGCAATCAACAAGAATTTTTAAACTATTGCAAAAAAAATATATGGTACAATCAAATTTAAGTTCTTCGTAAGGTAGGTCAAATGTCAATTTCAAGGTCACAGTAAATTGCCAGTATATGACTTCCTATTCAAGTTCAAGAGTAACTATGGACCTATCTCTGTCAAGTTTGAAGTTAAAAGAGAAAGAAATTAGCAGAGTTCAGTTCATGATAAAAAGTAGGTCAAAGGTCAATTTCAAGGTCACACTTAGATTGCCAGTATAGGACTTCCTATTCAACTTCAATAGTAACTAT
>NW_019775456.1:28084-123631 GCF_001039355.2 Lingula anatina | reverse complement strand
TGGCTTTGGCCAGTCTATGAAAAATGTATTTGAAATTTGCAAATTTGGGCATTTTAGCAAAAATTGGAATTTTTGAAAATTCCCCATTTTCAAAGTTATTTTTCTAATTTTCAAAGGCCACCAAAAACATTTATTTATATGTTTTTAGTTCAAATAGGATATGATATTTAACAATGTCTGAAAATGAAAAATGTTTATTTATCCACATTTATGGTTTTTTTAGCTCGAATATAGCTGAAATTGAAATTTTGCAATCTGGATTCCGCCATCTTGGGTGAAAATTTTTAAGTGCTGTTACCATGGCAACCGAGGGTGATTCAAACAAACCAATATCCATTATGTTGGTTTGGGGCTATAATGAACAAATACACCAATTTTCATCAAAATCTGAGATGGTCATGTGCCACCCTATTCTGAACCTTACAGAGACTGGTACTTAAGAGTGAATGGCACAACCATTTAGCCAAGAATGTATTATGCATAGAATTGTAAACAGACATCATGATTCTTATTCCAATTATTGGTCCATAAAAAGTGTTCAAATGTGTATTTTAACAAGAATAAACCAGCATGAAGATGTTGCAATACCCGCTTGTCAGTTGTATAACATGATGCTGTTTGGTGCTATTAATGATACTACATTGTTATGAGTCTATGGGAAGCCCGCCTGCACGTCTTACCAAGTCTGTTCACTGCAGTTTCTGTAACTATGACTAAATCAATTTCAATATGGCGGGGAAGAAGACACAGTTAATGCATATTCAAGGTTTAATGACTATCAAACATAACATGAGAGGATTTGAATGAATTTTTATATAATGAATTCGAAAGTTTTTTAAGCGGAAGCAACATTTAATTACCCTTGGTTCTAGATTCCGGTTTTGCCCGCTTGATTTTAATTTTAATATAAACCATATCAGCAATACCAGGCTTCAAGCGAACACCATCAATTCGTGGGCTTTCTTCTACAAATTTCTGCCAGGGGCGCTTCCATATTTGGAAGTCACATGTCTAGTACGTCACAAAATCGATCAATAACCTGGCCAGGAATTTATTTCATATAGCAGATCATGACGACAATGGAAAGCTTAGTACTGATGAACACCGGTGTGAACGGAATGCAGGTCCGCCCGGAACCGAGGTCCTACGGACCTCGGTTCCTAGGAACGGTGGTCCGTAGGACCACCGTTCCTGAGGAATAGTAGTCCTAATGGGACCTGCATTCCTGATATAATAAAGGGTAGGACTTCTATTCCTGGCGGACCTGCATTACGTTTACATTAGTCAACGGAATGAAGGTCCGCCCTATAACTATGTCCGACCATTTAAGCTAGTGGATAATGACTATTGGCAGTAATGGTATGCTTCAGTGAGCACATATAAGTACCCCGTAAAATCGATGGTTTGCCAGTTCGTCTCCCTGGTGTAGTGGTCAGGCTGTGCAGTGAAATGGATGTTATACAGAGTAATTGTGTAAGTGGATGGAGGTTCGAATTTCCTTTACAGAAATAAAATTATATTTACTTTTCGTGTGAATTTTTTTTATTTTGTTTTATCCTGGTCGTCATTTTTGCCACGTAGCAAATTTTTGATTGGTTACAGACATAACCAGATGTCACACGCTACCTTGTTATACTATAAATACCGCTCATATATGAATGCCACACCCTCACTAGACGTTTGATATGGAAGGGACAAGCAGCACCCGGACCAGGCCCGAAGTTGAAGTTATTTTCCAATATCTTCAAGAGGGCACGTATCCTATCGAGACAACACCAACACAGAAAAGAGTGATTCGGAGAACAAGCAAGTCTAATTATAAAGTAAACTTTCAATTTTCATGATGTTTAATATGCAATATTATTAGAGGTCACACTACGTTATACGCAGATATATAATTCCAGGGATGTGTGTACAATGGGCCTATGTACCTTGAATAAATGTCCTGCAGGGGATTACTATTTAATGGGTATTTATGCCCGGGGGACTACCATTTCTAGGATTTTAGGTCCGGGGACTACCATTTCTGGGATTTTAGGTCCGGGGACCACCATTTCTAGGATTTTAGGTCCGGGGACTACCATTTCTGGGATTTTAGGTCCGGGGACTACCATTTCTAGGATTTTAGGTCCGGGGACAGCTGCTTACGATTCCTTTTCTCAGTTTTAAACTCTAACAAAATAACAGTAATATAGGTCAATAAGTCCTTTAACATCATGAGTTCACATATATGCATATTGTAATGCTTATTTCAGATTGAACATGGCAAGCTCTATTACAGAGTTAGCAAGAGGAAAGTGAGGGACGTAGCAGATGAAGGGCAGAATGATAATGATGATAATGATGTTGGTGGAGTATGGCGAAAAGTTGTAAGAAACAGGGAAGAAGTGAAAAAAAATTTGGATACACTGCATACATCACCGCTTGGTAAGTATGTATTAAAAGAATTCCGTATTCACGTTGTTTTATTAATTGTGTGACGTAATTCCAGACATTGACAAACGTAAAGTGTCTATAAAATGCAATTTATTAATTTGCTTGTTTTTAAATTTAAGGTGGTCACCTAGGACGAGATAAAACCCTGGCAAAGGTTGAACAGAGATATTATTGGCCAAACATGGTAGACGACATCAGAAAATTCATTTCAAAATGTGACAAATGTCAGCGTGTCAACAAAAATAACAACAACGGCTCTCCACCGCTTAACCCTATTCCAGTGAACAAGCCTGAGGCGTGGAGGATGGTAATCAAGACAATGTTTCTCTTAATCGTGGTGTTTAATTGAAAAAAAAAATAGATATTGAAAATCGTTTTTCGTTGTTATCGTCATATTGTTTTAACAGAACACATTACGACTAGTGGAAATTTCTTTATTTTTCAGTTATTTATGTAGTTAAACATCTACGAATTTAATGTAAAATCAGAAATAACGTATTTTTATTAATTTTTGGTAGATTGGGATAGATCTAATTGGGCCAATGCAACAAACAGAAAGGGGCAATCAGTACGTATGCACTGTTGTGTGCTATTACACAAAGATGGCCCATGCACGTGCCTTGCCCTCCAAGGAAGCGACAGGGGTAGCCAGCTTTCTTTTGGACCTTTTTTTTACGTAAGTGTTGAATATTATAGGTGCAGTAATGAATATGTATCGACAACGATTGCTTTCAAAATTACATGTTAAGATAACTTTTTTAATTTACTTTTTTAAATAGGGTGGATTATACCCCTTCGATAACAGTAAAAAGTAACATTTCCGATGAACATCATGACGACGAAGTTGGTAACTAAAATAACCATGGTATTACTGAATGTTTTCCAGTTTCGGATTCCCCAAGAAAATGCTAACAGACCAGGGGAGAGAATTCAACAACAACCTGTTGCACTGTATTACCACGTCACTTCAAATAAAACATAAAAGAACCACAGCTTACCATCCCCAGTGCAATGGTCTCACGGGTGTGTTTGATTGGAATTATTTAAAATGTCTCTGTGATCGTGCATACTGTCCTTAATCTTAGCCCACGTTTTAGTTAAAGAATATATTAACCATTTAATGTAATGCATTATATATTATTAAACTTTTGCAAGTTAATATACTTGGTGAGATAAGCACACATTTTTATTATATTTATATTGTATATAGATTTTAAGATGCAGGCCTATATAATATTCCAGAACGCTTCAACCAGACCCTGAAGGATATGCTTTTAAAGTATCAAGACGATCATGAGTGGGATGACGTTTTGGGGGATGTAGTATTTGCTTATAATACATCAGTCCAAGCATCTACTGGGTTTTCACCCTTTTATCTCATGTTTGGGAGGTATGAAGGAATATGTAAATTATTCAATCATTGTTCAATTATTTCATGTTTTATTAAATAAATAAAATTGGGTTTTACCCACACCAGAAATGATGTAATTAATAATGAAAAATGTCGTCTTTTTATTCTAATTATGCTTATTTGGATGGATACAACATACGAAATAAAAAGCATTATTAACTGTTTGTAAATTTAAATTAATATTTTCTTTAGAGAACCTGTACTCCCTGACGAGAATACAGCAGGCCCAAGTGGCCTACAACTGCCTAGTGCATCTCAGTATGAAAAGGAAGTTGAAACGAGGGTTGAAACAATGAAAAAAAAAGTTGGAGAGGTAGCGTTACGAAATATAAAAAGAGCGCAGCAAGAGCAGAAAAAAAGATTTGACGCTCGACATTCAACTGATGAGGTATAAGCTTTTGGTGAATTACCCCATGAATCAAATTGATGCATATTTTACTTATAAAGCATTGATTTAATATAGTGTGACCGTAATATGTACACTGTTTGCCTGGATTATACCATTTACTGGTGGTGCGCCTTGTACATTTGTATACTTCGTAGTCAATTACCATTTATATTAAAATTGAATGCAGGTGAACTGTGATTAACGATGCAAAAACACTTATGGTATCTAAATTAATTTTACAGGTACTTACCGTGGGAACAAAAGTGTTGAAAAGAAATTTACGAAGGAGTGACAGAAAGGGGGGCAAACAAGAAAACCCCTGGCTGGGGCCCTACGTTGTGAAGGGGATATCCAAATCTGGATCTTACATCCTCCAGATTGAGGGCGGGTGCACACTGAAAGGCGCCGTAAACAGGGCAAATTTGAAAGTTTATGTTGCAGATGAATAGATAAAGAACTGAAAAAAAAAATGTGAAAAACTTAAATAAATATATGCAAATGTAACAAGTGTTATTCTTCATATACCTTTTTTATTCTATTGTATTTGTTTAGGTGAAATATTTCAAAAGTAATGGTAATATTATATTAGTTATCTATCTATCTATCACTCACTTAAAGTGCGAGAGAAAAATGGTAGCGGACATATATTCCTAGTGTAAATCAGGATAACAGGTCCCATCCGGACTTAGATTCCTGGCGGTGAGACATGCATTCCTTGGTAACTGTTGTCCTACGGACGTTAAATCCTAGTAACGTATGTCCTAGGACCTCCATTCCTAGCAACGCTAGACCTAGGACTTACGTTCCCAGGACTTAGTGTCCAGTCGAACTTGCGTTACTAGGACTACCATTCCGTTCACACCGGGACTACCTTGCAGTATTAAACGTTCACCAGGGCATCAATTAATCGTTTGGCTTTCTGATGAAAACCACAATGGCCTCATTTAAACGAAGAGTTCGCCAAAGCAAAGGTTGATTATTTCCTCAACAAAAATAAGAAGTCTCCATGTTTCGGCCCGTAAAATGTAGGGAAACCCATAAGTAACAATATCCCATTAGTGCATGCATGGCTTTCGGGTTAAAGGCTCTATTTTTTTTTCTATGACTTATTCATGTTTACTGTACATGTTTACTTTACTGTACTGTTCTCATTTATACCCAGCATTAAAAAATAAAAGTATTAAAAATACACAGATGTAAAATAGTGAGGTACTGCAGAAACGCAATGTCCTGAAGACATGGACCAACCATATTTGAGCTCTGATATTAGGATATAATAGCGGCATGAGGTATAGACAAATGCTACTTGGCACGTGGCCTTAAATGAACCTATGTTCAGTGCAGATTCTAACTGATGTGTAAATTCGGTGACATTGGTGGTGTATTTTTCATTTAATTACCATTTCACTCCTGTGATAATCACCGTGAAACCTCATATTTGACTTGAAGCATGCAATAAATTACTTTAAAATGGTATAAAATAGGGATATCTTCAAAGGTCTTTTGCATTTCTGTACCACGAGCCATGTCAGATATGTTATATGAAATAAAAAACAATATTTAAAATGATTTACAGCTGTTTATCATTCTAGTTAACAGGTCGATGAAAAGTGTTTAAATGTGTACTTTGACAAGTGTGAGGCAGCATCATGTTGCAATACTAGCGTGTCGTTTGTATTATACTTTGTTTACTGGTATCTCCAATGCACATAAGATCATAATATTCAGTCTATGAAAAACCCGTCTGCACTTGTCACTCGGTCTATTCACAACTAACCGCCTTTATAATTATGACTTTCCCAATATCTATGTGACAGGAAAAAGACACATGAAATGTATACCGCAAATTTGATGCAAGAAAAAAAGTTTTATTGATTCGTTGTTCTCACCGTCAAAAATAATTTATGTGACTTTGAAAACAGCTGCACACTGGCCCGTGAAAGCTATTCAGAATTTTTGGTTTCTGGGTTGAGGGTTGTTCTGGCACACAATATCCAAGACTCGGGCCGACTTTGTTTGATCTTTTCGGTCAACTGGGCAACAGTAATCTAGATGTATTTTATGCGGAAGTCTTGCACTGGAGACACAGGCATGCTTGCAAACAATTTAGTTCCCACTTGTGTAGCCGCTAGTACCAGCTCCTTTTTGAAAGCATCCACATGAATAACAATTCAGCCAATTTTATGTTTAAAACAATTAGTCGGTACAATACAGTACCTACAACTTTCGTACTCATTTCACTTCAGTCTCTAGAAAACTCAATCGCAGTACAGTGGTCGAACAATTTCTTGGACATTTAAGTAGACTGCCGCATGTGTCTGGTTCTCCCGCCATTTAACTTTCTAGAATAAGCCACCATCACGATGTTGCAATGCCCGCTTGTCAGTTGTATAACATGATGCTGACTGGTACTATCAGTGTTAGTACATTGTTATCAGTCTATGGGAAGCCCGTCTATACGTGTTACCCAGTCTGTTCACTGCCGTCTCTGTTACTATGACTTAATCAATATCAATATCAATATGGCCGGGGAAAAACAGTACATTCATATCATATGTTTAATGATTATAAAAATTGCATGAACGAATTGGAATGAACGTTTATTAAATAAATTCAAAGCCTTTAAATAGGAGTGACATTCAGTTCAGCCAAGGTCACAACCGGACGCACGAATTTTAGGATCGTACGTCCCCTGCGAATTTTGCGTGCAGTAGAAGCCGTGGAGGTCTTAGAGGTAGACGAAAATCTGCCTTGCGAGTTTCAGGGGCTAAATGAGATGTCCTTCCAAGCAGGAACGCTAATTGCAAGGTGCAGGGGCTGTGGAAATTGTACTCATTTCTTGAGTTTGTCTTTCTACCTGCGTACGTGGCTCGCGCTCAACACCATTGTAGAGAAATCAACGCACAGCGAAAGTAGTTCCATTTTGCTTCACACTTGCCTCACACACTTGTGATGACGTACTAACCGCGTAGGTCAGTTTTGCGTACTGCATGTTCTCCCCTTCTTTCTACTTCTTTCTCCCCTTTTTCTGCTTTCTAAGTTGGTTTTTTGCCTTTTGAAGGCATATTAGAAGCTGAATTAAGCAAAATCCGAAATTTTAAAAAAATGTTGCACAGGTTGTACGATCTGCATTCATTTTTCCCGCACGAAAATGTAGTAGTATCGAAGTAGCAAAGAAGCATTAAAGCAGTAGTGGTGTGGAGCATATTTGCAGTAGAAATGCAGTATAGCCTACTGCAATTCTACTTCAAAATTTACATAGGGTTGTACAGAGGAGGAGCATTTATGCAGTAGATTAGCAGCATGTTAGAAGCATGTTTCAAATATGCTAATGAGCTCCCTACTCGAAGCAGCTTTGAGGCATGTTTGCAGTATGATTGCAGTAGTCTACTGCGCTGGAGTATCTACTGCGTTTTCTTGCGGGTTGAGACACGAGCGTGCGTCGGGAGTACACCTTTTATTCTACTGGCGTAGGGGTGACGCACGTGCGACGCACTTCCGCGGTGCTTTCGACTTTGGTCGTTAATTGTGAGGGCGTGTCTCGTACTCAACACGCAAAAGGCACTTGCTCCTCCATTGCTTGCGACGTGCGTCTTGGACCACTCACCTCTCACTTGCAAACTCTTTGCGAGTGAAGCAAGGTACGTTTGCAGCCTCGCTGTTCGCAGATTATTCGTAGGTTCGTAGGATCTTTTCGACATGTCAAACATCCTCCGTACGTGCATACGGGCTGACTGCGAACTCCAAATTTCGCAAGAGAGACTTGCGTTGCACGTGAGATTCTGCGCAAAATAAGAGCCCGTAAGAGCCCGTACGGCAAGTTGTGACCGAGACTTTATACCAGCTGAAATGCAAATAAACTGAAAACATCAACGGCACGTGATGTTCTTATTGGTTAATTGATTTCGCCATCAGACAATAATTTCTATGACGTTGATTACAGCTAGAATCTGAATTGTGATAACTGTCCAAATATGACAACATACTAAATATATATTTAATTTATTTTTAGATTCAGGATCTCTGGATACGTGCTTTATTGTTTCGTGGATGATTATTAACCCTCAAGAGACCAAGCTATTTTACTGACTGAAATGACCAAGTGGGGTCATCTATGACCCCATTGTGCTCTGTACAGGGATCCTTATTATAAAAGGCTGTTGAGGCTTTATCACACCCATACTACTCCCAGGATTTAAGACAAGTGATTTATAATGATCTAATGTAATAAGTATTTGGTAATAATACTTTTATTGCATGAAATAACCAAGCACAGATTTTAAGAACAACATTACACCGGTATTTAGACAGTCATTGTCAGTTTCCACTTGCAGAAATATTTCTCTTTTTATTTGCCACACTAAATGAAATAAGTACATTACAAAATTACTTTGAGTAAAAATATTTTGATTTATGTTGAGATAGCATCCTGCTAACTTCAATAAGAATAATTAGCTGACTTGCTGAGTAGGGAATACCCTAATGCTGGTAAGGAAGTCATACTACTCAGAACACATTCAATCAACCTACATGTATGTTACTACCACAGCTGTGTATAAAACAAAATCCACACAAACAATTTGTTAATATATGTATAATATGATATCGACAGAATTATTTAGATTTCAGAAATACCCGAAAATTGTAACCGTCAAAATGAGAGACCCTGTTATGAGAACAAGTTCCAACAAAGCTACTGAAATTAGATTCAGCGATGCACTATTAGTAACACTTCAAGCACAATCTTCACAAACCACTTATTTGTGCCTGTTTTGGGCACACTGGCTGGTTGCTTGAAGCACATGCATGTGACATTTTCCTGTCAGTGTTGCTTGGGCAAAACATTTGAATAAAATTTTAAAACTAATATGTAAAAACAAATGCTTCTCTTTGGGGTCATAAATGACCCCACAAGAGTTTTTGATGTATACGCCACACTAATTGGTTGATCCCTACAAAAAACTGTGAAAGTGTGTAGGATTAGTAGACTGACAAACTCATGCAAGGAAAGAAAATTCGAATAAAAAATAAAGAGATGGCACATTAAATCATATGGCTGGGGTCGTAAATGACCCCACTCGGTCACTTGAGGGTTAAATAACTAATTGACCAAAATCATGTTATCAACGGAGATTTATAGAATTACACAAGTGGTGAGAGAAAGAAGGTACCTACGAATGGCACTGATCTAGGGCAACGAGCATGGGAACCTCTGATTTAGTAGGAAAATAAGCGCAGTCGTAAACAAATGTATTTGTAAAGTAGGTATTTTATTAAGTTTTTAGACAAAAAAACAATCACACAAACAAAATGGCGCTTTTTCATCTATAAAGAAATAAACCATATACCATCATCATTACGTATTTAATCGTGCGCTGTTTCCTTAAACTACCCCCATCTATCACGTTCATGAAGCTGATTGGATGCATTTTACCTTTGCACCATCCACGAGTAACAGTCTTTTTAAATCATTCACTTATTCCAGGCGGCACAGAACGCATAGAACGTTTATGAAAAGGCGACAGTTTTGCTCAGAATATGACTAAAATGTTTTTTCCACGTGTGTTTTGCTTGATGTTGGTTGTTACTTATATACTTGGGAGCCACTCTTCTGGAGCTCAGAATCGTCTGAAGGTAAGGCTCACACAAATACTGAACCAGAGTATTGGGTTGACATAATAAAGCACCCACCCAACTGACTGGTGTATTCAAAACATGTCGAGACCAAATAATGATAACCACCTACATGGTGGATGAGAATGAGGTCGATACGGTTTATTGTTGCTCTTTTTTTGAATTGACAGGCATCACAGTAAGTGCATAATGAAGCATTCTAGTTAGTGTATAGTATAGTGTATAGTATTAACCCTCAAGAGACCAAGCTATTTTACTTACTGAAATGACCAAGTGGGGTCATCTATGACCCCATTGTGCTCTGTACAGGGATCCTTATTATAAAAGGCTGTTGAGGGTTCATCACACCTATACTACTCCCAGGATTTAAGACAAGTATTTTATAATGATCTATTGTAATAAGTATTTGGTAATAATGCTTTGATTGCATGAGATAACCAAGCACAGATTATAAGAACAACTTTACACCGGTATTTCGACAGTTCTTGTCAGTCTCCACTTGCAGAAATATTTCTCTTTTTATTTGCCACACTAAATGAAAAAAGTACATTACAAAATTACTTTGAGTAGAAATATTTTGACTTATGTTGAGATAGCATCCTGCTAACTTCAATAAGAATAATTAGCTTACTTGCTGAATAGGGAATACCCTAATGCTGGTAAGGAAGTCATACTACTCAGAACACATTCAATCAACCTACATGTATGTTACTACCACATCTGTGTATAAAACAAAATCCACACAAACAATTTGTTAATATATGTATAATATGATATCAACAGAATTCTTTAGATTTTCAAAATACCCGAAAATTGTAACCGCCAAAATGAGAGACCCAGTTATGAGAACAAGTTCCAACAAAGCTACTGAAATTAGATTCAGCGATGCACTATTGGTAACACTTCAAGCACAATCTTCACAAACCAGTTATTTGTGCCTATGTTTTGGGCACACTGGCTGGTTGCATGAAGCACATGCATGTGACATTTTTCTGTCAGTGTTGCGTGGGCAAAACATTTGAATAAAATTTAAAAACTAATATTTAAAAACCAATGCTTCTCTTTGGGGTCATAAATGACCCCACAAGAGTTTGTGATGTATACGCCATACTAATTGGTCGATCCCTACAAAAAACTGTGAAAGTGTGTAGGATTAGTAGACTGACAAACTCATGCAAGGAAAGAAAATTCGAATAAAAAATAAAGAGATGGCACATTAAATCATATGGCTGGGGTCGTAAATGACCCCACTCGGTCACTTGAGTGTTAAATATACGCATCAAGGTATTTAATATAATGTGAGTCACGTTTTAAATGTCTGTTTTGCATCTTGGTTGAGAAGGCGTTTAAGTTTGGGCCATTGTTGTCGTGATAGATTTATTCATAATTGAATAAATATTTAATATTTTTTAACAAAATGTTGAACAGCTCAACACCTTTGTCCCGATTTCACGTTCTCTCAAGAATTGCAAGAATTGACAGACAATCAATAAGAATCAGTGAGAAACTTAAAAGTATAAGCCCGATTTAAGTAAAAACCCTGCGATTTATCAATATCTGGCGGTTCGTGGAATTCGTAACCGATGTTGAAAAAGGGTATGAAACGTGTACCTTTAACGGACCCTAACAGAATAAGCTATGGTTTATTGCTATCGTTCCAGTTGTTTGACATTTGAAAATTATTTTTTTGCATATCAAATTGTTAATAGTAGCCAATAACTTTCAGGGCCTGCCGGCTGAATGGTGTGCCAAAATGGAACTCGTTTTCGCCATACTGGATGCTGACAATGACGGAATTGTGAACCGCCACGAGTATGTTGATATTCCCGTTGAAAGAGCCAAAGTATATTTTCTGGCAGACAAAATCAATGATTTTAACGATACTGTTACCAGACTCTGGTCTACATTTTGGTCTGTTCCAGAGGATGAATACGAAAGTGTTTTCGACCTGGATGACTTCAGAACGCATAGAACCCTGATCTAAAATCGATGATCTTGCTCAGTATATGACTAAAATGTCTTTCCCACGTGTGTTTTGGTTGCTAATGGTGGTTGCTTATGTACTTGGGAGACTCTGTTCTGGAGTTCAGAATCGTCTGAAGGTAAGGCTCACGTTCCGTTTGTTTTATGCCTTGCTCCCACATATAGCTGAACCTAAGTACTGAGTTAACACAATAAAGCACCCGCTCAGTTAGTGTATAGTATAGTGTATAGTATTGAATATACACATGAAGGTATTTAATAAAATGTGAGTCACGTTTAAAATGTCTGTTTTGCATCTTGGTTGAGGGGGAGTTTAAGTTTAGGTCATTGCTGTCGTGATAGAATTATTTATAACTGAATGAATATAAACTATTTTAAACAACATTTTGAACTGATTGACATAAGAATCAGTGAGGAACTTAAAATAATTATCCCGATCAAAGTAAAAACCCTGCCATTTATTAATATCTGGCAGTTCGTGGAATTCGTAGCCGGTGTTGAAAAGGGGTATGAAACGTATTCCTAAAACGGACTCTGACAGAATAAGCTATGGTTTATTGCTATCGTTCCAGTTGTTTTACATTTGAATATTAGTTTTTTGCAGATCAAATTGTTAATAGTAGCCAATTACTTTCAGGGCCTGCCGGCTGAATGGCGTGCTAAAATGGAACGCTTTTTTGCATTATTGGATGCTGACAATGACGGCATTGTGAACCGCCATGAGTATGTTGATATTCCTGTTGAAAGAGCCAAAGTATATTTTCTGGCAGACAAAATCAATGGTTTCAACGATACTGTTTCAAGACTCTGGTCAACCTTTTGGTCTGTTCCAGAGGATGCATGAATACGAAAGTGTTTTCGACCTGGATGACTTCATTTCGATACACGTGCGCATCGATCTTTTAAATCCCGCTTTCGCAGCAAAATCGTTAAATACTACGTCCAGAAAGATATTTGATATAGCAGATTATGATGACAATGGAAAGCGTAGTATTGATGAACACAGGGACTACCTTGCAGTATACAACGTTCATCAGGGCATCAATTCATCGTTTGGTTTTACTGATGAAAACCATAATAACTGCATTGAAAAGGAGGAGTTTGCCAAAGCAATCGTTGATTATTTCCTCAACAAAAATAAGGAATCTCCATTTTTCGGCCCGTGAAATGCAGGGAAACCCATGAATAATAATATGTGTCATTAGTGCACGCATGATTTTCGGGTTGAAGGCTCTATTTTTTTTCTGTGACTTAGGTATGGTTACTATGCATTCATATATATATATATATATATATATATATATATATATATATATATATATATATATATATATATATATATAGCGTAAAAATTAAGAGTGACTGGGACAACCTTTTTGACCAAGAATGTATTATGCATAGGATTGTAAACAGACATCCTGATTCTTCTTCCAATAATATGTTCCTGTAAAGTGTTCAGATGTGTATTTTAACAAGAATAAACCAGCATCAATATGCTGCAATACCCGCTTGTCAGCTGTATAACATGATGCTAACTGGTGCTATCAATGATAGCACATTGTTATCAGTTTATGGGAAGCCCGCCTGCACGTGTCACCACGTCTGTTAACTGCCGTCTCTGTAACTATGACTTAATCAATATCAATATGTCGGGAATTAAAGAAGAAACAGTAAAGGTACATTAAATGTTTAATGACTATCAAAAATTACATGTGCAGATTTGAATGAAATTTTGTTTAATAAATTCGAAAACTTTAAAGTATAAGTAACGTGATGTACTTATTGCTTTGTTGATTTCGCCATCAAACAATGATTTCTATGACGTTGCTTACAGCTAGAATCTGAACTTTGAAAACTATCCAAATATGAGAACTTACTAAATATATTTTACTCTTTTAGATTCAGGATACGTGCTTAAATTATTGCCAAAGTATTATTGTATAGCTAAAAAAACATGTTATCAAAAGAGATTTATACAATTACATCAGTGGTGCGATAAAGAATGCACTCACGATTGGAATTGACCGAGGGAAACGAGCATGGGAACCCATGTAATAGTATGAAAATTAGCGCCGTCGTAAATACATGCAAATATGGTATATTATTAAAGTTTGAAGTAAAGAAAACACTAATTTCACAACTGAAAGGGTGTGTTTTCATGTATGAAGAAATACATATAAATTTCCATTTATCATTATGTGTTTAAGGTGACGCAATTTTCTTAAACTGCTTCCTTCCATCACGTGCTCAAAGGTGATTGGATGCAGTATGCCTAAGCGCCCTCCACGAGTTACAGCCTATTTAAGCCAATTACTTAGTCGAGACGACACAGAACTCACAGACAGCAGTTCTAAATGCGATTGGCCTGTTCAGTCTATTAGTGAAATGTTTCTTCCTCGTTAGTCTAAGAAAAAAATGGTTTAACCCGGGGCTAATTGCAAAAAAATTGTAGTATGTTTTTTTTTAGTCTTTGAGTGGTCCATATGATCATATTAAAAATCTAGAAAAATCCAAGTAGTGGAAAAGGTATTTTTTGAGGAAAATCAAAAATGGCCGCCAGCACAGAGATCTACAGTTAGTAGGTGCAAATTTGCTCCAGGTGGTTTCAACAAAAGCTTGTAAAAATGGTACAAAATGCATAAAGGGATGTTGTGCCACTTCTCTCCAAATAAATCAAATGCAGATAGCCTCAACAAAATACAAAATGGCCACCAAAACTAAAATGGCGGCTACAAATTACCAAATTTGAAGTAAAAAATTGAATAAAGAATAAGCTCAAAAGTACATTTATGGTCTTTTACCACTTTCTGTTGTAGTACTAGATTGGCCAGGACATAAAGACTTAAATAAAATGATTTTAAAGGAGCTCTTTATCCAATTCATGTACCAAAATAAACTCGCCTGAGGTAAACGACATTATTTCCTACTTAAAAAGTATTGCCGTCCTGTCCCTACACTTAGTTTAATGTCTTATTCCATTTGAATCTTAGTTAAAAAATAACTGACCAGTCAATTAGTACCTAACTGTCTTCACCAGGGATGACCTAGGTTTCACTTCAAAAACAAGAAAATGACATTGCGAGCAATTATGGCTTTGGGACAAGGCTCAGAAGATTATGATCATATGATGTGCGCTTCAGATAAACTTTTTTTTATTTAAATGAAATATGGAGATCTGTATCACCTGGAACTTGGATTATTTTTTACTCCAACACCTTCCAACTTCTCACCAAGGAAATAAATGAACTTGTTTGTTTTCTTTGTTGGTAAGAATTTTTTTCTTTTCCACTCTGCAGCTTCGTCTCATCTGTGAAGACGATAGCTGTGCTCATACTGTTAATTGGATCAAACTAGGTGTGCAGAACCATAGCTTAGTAGAGGGGACATCCAAGATGATCCCTTTATGCTACACTATAGCTCTCCTATATCTCCCTGGTGTGCAACACATTCCAACAGTCCAAGGTGTGTGATGAAGAAGTACCACACCATCTAAAATGTACTGGACCTCACCTTCACTTTCAAGCCCATCTGACTATATTGCCTGTTCTAGCAAAGAGGAAATGTCAATACATTGTACCCTGAACCTTGCAGTTCTTTGACTTTTAAAAGTGGTTTTCTCAACAGCCAGTTGCTGGTCTATCTTTGTCAAAAATTCACTCTGTCCCACATCTGATGTTACCATGGTCCAAAGAATGGAGAACTGGATGTCGGCTCTGTCTCCATCAATTGGAAATCACCCAGACAATGCATGCATGTACCTTCAATGACATCTGTGCACTGTGTTTCACTGTGCTGTGCTTCTTGTTTTTAGCAACAGTGGCTGGCACATTATCCCGCAAAAGCTAGATGAGAAGTGCAATGAGGGATAGATCAAGTAATAGCTGGGCCCTCATTGCCCTAGCCAGAGCATTCCCTGGGAATTGTGTGGCTTACTGTGTTGACAGCAAATATAGTTTCAAGAAGTTCTCAAAGTCTTGACCCTGTCATGAGTTGACATATGCACTAAAGGTACCTCATCTCTATGTGGAAGCCAACAAGCCTTGCAACTGGAGATGGTAGTATATTGGATTCTTGTTCACTTTCAACAGTAGTCTGGTCCTTCCACCATGTGCAGTGGTTGATTAAAGGTAATTATTGGGGGTTGGTCTGAACTGTTAAACGTGTGAATAAATTAATTTCAATGTGGGGTAGATGCATGACAGTTCTTTCTGTAGATCTATATCTATCAGAGTAAGAGACATAACAGATGCCTTTGCTGCGTGATTCCCTCTAGTCACCATTTGACCATGTAACCATTCCATAGTAGTTTGGCCTGTGGCTGGAAAGCAGGTAAGGACAGTTTCCAAATAATGGTTTCTGATAGGATCTGATTCCTAGATATTGGGGTTTTCTATGTTGGTGAATGTGGCAACAAATACTCCAGGATTCTGTCCCTTGTGTGGCCCTGGAGCCCCTCTCATATCTTACTATTAGGAGTACGAGCAACAGAATCCATGCAATTAGGAATTTGTTTTCGAAAAAGTTTATGCAGTTGGACACCCAAACCTATTTGGACAGGCCAGCAGTACATATGGCCTGGCTGATTATATGATTGCTTGTCCAATTGATGCAACATTTCAGTCTGTCTTAGACTGGGTTCCCATAGATTTAGATCAATCTGGATCGACCTAACTCCTTGGAGGTTCACGCTAAATTGCTGTCAGGTTCCGAGAGCCGAGCGCGCACAAAAGTTAATTACCCCCTAACAGCTTTTAGTAGGCAGGACAGACATTTAAGCCGGTCAGGCTGACAACAATCTAGTGAGACTCCCCATGGGGATAGATTGATCTAAAAATCTATGGGAATGCACTCCTAGAAAAAAGACTTATATTGTGTTTGGTGCCACTGTTAACTGTACAACTTTTTACCTCCATTACTTATTCGTCAATATAATTAAGAAAAGGGGGTAAAGACACAATCTTGAGTGGAATAATTACTGAAGACAGCCTTATGAATTATCTTGCTGACAGTCATATTGGAAAAATACTTTGAACAGGTACATAGATGGGTATAATAAATAATTTAAAAAAAAAGTGTTTTTCATATATCATACATGTATGATATTAGCAAAGATATATTTGTTTCCAGAATGAAAATAAGTCCTATCCTGTCGGAATCCTTACTTGTCTGATTTTTCACACTTAGACTCACATTTCTCATAAAGAGCCATATTTGAAGCCAAACCTCACAGAGTTGTTGTGAATGAAATAATGATTATATTTAACACCCAAACAAATTCAATTGCCTAACTTTAAGAGCATAATAATTTGCAATTTTAGGCAACACTTTAGGGAAAATCTGTACAAATGGTCTTTGCCTGAACTTTAACTCAAGCCAGTTACCTTTAGTGAATAAATCCTATTAAATAAGCTTTTTTTCAGTTTATAGGTCCTTTTCTTTAACTTTGTGTGTATTTTAAGGTTTTACCTCCATTTATTTCTAGCACAATACTATGTAAATTAAACAACACCATTTACTTACAGTGACGCAATATAATGGCGGCCATCTTGGAAAAGCTGCCTTAAAAACCTTTTTCCACTACTTAGATTTTTCTAGATTTTTATTATGTTTAAATTTGGATATTAAGCTTTCTGTAATACCTTATTACATTTTTTTTTAAATAAGTCCCTATTGAAAAAAACGTTCAAAAAATTATTTCTTATAAAACCCATATAAATGCACTTACTGGCGGCCATATTGAAAAATGCATTAAACTGGAACGTAGATGGGTGTAAGAAGAAAATGTAAAAAAACAAGTGTTTTCTATATATAATATGACATTTACATAGAAATCTTTGTCCTCAGAATGAAAAGAAGTCAATATTAATTACCTACCCCATCCACTTATACATAATTTTTATCCATCTAATTTTTCACAATTTGTCTCATATTTCTCCTAAAAATAAATATTTTGCAGCCAAACTTCATAAATTTGTTGTTAGTGATGTACTAATTGTAATTAACACCAAAAGTTTCAATAATCAATCTTTAAAAACATTTATTGCCAACTTTTAGGCAAAATTTCATGTTAAAAATCTGTACAAATGACCTTTGCCTGACCTTTGACCCCAAGCCAGTGACCTTTGGTGAATAATTCCTATTAAATAAGCTTATTTTTTCAAGAAATTATTCTTTGTCTACAACTTTGTGTATATTTCAAGGATTAAAACCCATTTATCTTAGCAAAATACCACCTAAAACAAAAGACACCATTTACTTACAGTGACGCAAGATAATGGTGGCCATCTTGGAAAAGCTCCCTTAAAAACCTTTTTCCACTACTTAGATTTTTCTAGATTTTTATTATGTTTTAATTTGGATATAAAGCTTTCTAAAATACCTAATAACAATTTTTTTGCAGTAAGTCTCTACTGAAAAAAAATGTTAAAAAAATTAAGTCTTATAAAACCTTATGAATACCTTGCTAGCGGCCATATTGGAAAAAGGAATTCAGCCTGAACATGGATGGTGGTAATAAGAATATGTAAAAAACAAATGTTTTCTATATATTATATGACATTTACATAGAAATATTTGACCCCAGAATGAAGAGAAGTCAACTTTTAATACCTACCCTACACATTTATACATACTTTTTATTCATCTGATTTTTCACAAATTGTCTCATATTTCTCCTAAAAATACATATTTTGCAGCCAAACTTCATAGATTTGTTGTGAGTGATGTAATAATTGTAATAAACACCAAAAGTTTCATTAAACAATCTTTAAAAACATTTATTGCAAACTTTTAGGCAATATTTCAGGTAAAAATCTATACAAATGACCTTTGCCTGACCTTTGACCCTAAGCCAATGACCTTTGGTGAATAATTCTTATCAAATAAGCTTTTCTTTTAAACAAAAAGGTCTTTGTCTCTAAGTCTGGATATATTTCAAGGTCTTAACCCCATTTATTCCAGCAAAAATACTCCTAAAAAATAAAGACCCCCTTTACCTATGGAGACTTAGTATATTGGCGGCCATCTTGGAAAACTGCCCTAAAAACCATTTTCCCCTACTTAGATTTTTCTAGATTTTTAATATGTTAAAATTTGGATATTTAGCTTTCTAAAAAACATCATTACAATTTTTTTGCAATTAGTCCTGGGTTAGGCCATTTTTTTCGCTCAGTTTACTAGTCTACGTGTGTTTGGGTTGCTGTTGGTGGTTGTTCATGTTATGGGAAACTCTTCTTCAGGAGGTCAAAATGGTCAGAAGGTTAGCCGTCCTGTTGGTTTTATGTTCAGCTCACACATATAATAATAATAATAATAATAATAATAATAATAATAATAATAATAATAATAATTTACTCCAGTAATTTTAGGCAACCAGCCCATATTACATTTTTTTTTTAATTTGTTTTAAGATAACCACATGGAGCAACACATGTAGTATGACGAAAACAAAGTTATTATACAAGTGTAACAAACATCTCATCACTGCAAGTAATACAAAATAAGAACATGATACAATGGTATATTAGAAACATAAGCCAACAATTAATATGTCATTTGACAAACAATAGGACATCATACATACGATAACATCAGTAAGCAATATTTTTACATGAGGGTTAATACCTTTAACTCTTGTAATTCAATATTGTTTTCATTTTTTAAACCTCTAAAACCATGTTTCTCATATTCTCCGCATGAACTAGAAAAGCACCTATTCTGCGGATAAGGACATCGTGAAGAATCCTAGAATTTTGCACATTTTTGGTAGAAACTTTAGCCCTACATGATTCTGTTATATTATTGTTCAGATAGACTTGAGGATAATGGCTTTTCTTGAACTATTTTGTTTTTATAAATGGCTGCAGTCTGAAGACCCTTTAATCATAGATATAAAACTGAACAAGGTAACATTTCGTTGATTCACATTTTGACGACAGACCCGCGAGTTCTTGTCAGACAAGGATCCAGACAATTATATGTGACCCTTTAGATTAAAAAAGAAACAACTATGACATAAAATAAGTTGATTTGGAATGGGTAAACTCCATCGCCACCCCAAACTAAACAAATTGTCCTTTAAGCATTTTGCTATGAATTTGCAGATATAGCGTGCATAAGAATGGTTTGGAAATCGACAAAACTATCCAGCATGTTAAAAGCCAGCATCATAGTGTTATGACACCTCCTTCCTGGCTTCTGTGCTTGTTTTGACTGTAAAACCTTTTTTTTTTTTTTTTTTTTTTTTTTTTTTTTTTGGTGGGGGGGGGGGGGGTATTTCACTGTCATCAGTCTGTGGAAACTTGTTTTAAGGCATGTTACCTGGACTCTTCACTACAGTAATTAAAATTTTGTGCAAGTTAATACCAATATTTCAGGGAAAATCTATATCAAATGTTATATGAATAGAACTTTAGAAAGAAGGAGTCCTTGAGCACAAATATGCCATTACCCGTAAAGAACACAGTTCTATAGCTTAAAGGTCGATCATGATATATTTATCCGGCACAAATATTGCGTTCTTTTTCCCCCCTTGAACTTCTTCCCTGCACCTTGACCTTTCAGATGGTTGGTTGTAATTAATCTAGGGCGTCTACAAAATTCAGCCAATTGAAACAATGTACAGATTCGAACCTTAGGCCTATCACTAGAACACCTATCTATAGACATCTATTAACCTGATCATTCTGTTAGAAAGATGTCACTTCCCAATGTGGGGACCGTGGTTTAAACTGGACGTCGTCCATGGCAATCAGTTAGAGGCACAAGGGACCACGTCCTGCTTACTTTGTGGAAGATTGATAGTACGTTTTAAATCACCTACAGGGGCTTTCACCTCACCATTTATGATGGATGTGAGACATTCCTTTTTTAACGGCATGACTGACCATTTCCTCGTACGCACTTTACGCTATGATATGTTGCTATTCTTCCTGTTTAACATTCGATTATTAGTTATATGCATATCAAATTGATAATAATAACTTATATCTTTCAGGGCCTGTCGGCTGAATGGCGTGTTAAAATGGGCCGCATTTTTAGCTTGTTAGATGTTGACAATGACGGGATTGTGAACCGCCATGAGTATGTTGATATTCCACTTGAAAGAGCAAAACTATATTTTCGGGCAGACAAAATCAGTGATTTCAACGATACCCTTTCCGAAGGCTGGTCAACCTATTGGTCTGTTCCAGAGGATGATTACCAAAATGAATTCGACCTGGATGACTTCATTTCGATGCACGCGCGCACAATGCTATTCAAGTCTAATTCTGCTACAAAATCGCTCACATACTTTGGGGAAATATTATTTCGGCTTGCAGATCAGGACAACAACGGAGAGCTAAGTATTCAGGAACACAAAGACATCCTTGCAGTATTCAACGTTCAGGAGAGCATCAATTCATCATTTGTTTTTATTGATAAAAACCAAAACGGTCTCATTGAAAAGGAAGAGTTCGCCAGAGCATTCGTTGATTATTTTCGTAACATAAATGAAAACTCTTCTTTTTTCGGCATGTAATATGTAGAAGAAACCCATATATACCAATACATGACAGTAGTGCATGCATGAATTTCGGGTTGAATGTTTTTCTTTTCTTTTCGACGATTTGTTCTATAACTTACATGTAGGTGTGATCACTGTCCATTATTACTAATACCCAGCATTAAAAATCAAACGTGTTAAAAACACAAATATTAAATAATGAGTAATTGCAGAAACACAATGTTCTTGATACAAGGAACAACCATATTTGAGTTCTGATATTAGAAAATTAATGCAGTACGCGCTACATACATGTACACACACGTTATTTGACACGTGACCTTAAACGGGCACATTCCCGTTGCAAATGCTAATTGTGTGTAAAGTTGGTGACATTGATGGTGTATTTTAAAGCTTAAGTACATTTACCCCCGCGATAACCACCGTGGAACCTCAGGTCTGAGGGGAAAGATGCACTAAATTTATTTTAAATAGTATGAACTATAGGTATCTTTAAGGGTGTTTTGCATTTTCTGTACCATGAACCATGTCAGATATGTTATCTGGAATAAATATCACTATTTAAAATAATTTTCCTCTGTTTATTATTCTAGTTAACATGTCCCCGAAAGTGTTCAAATCCGTGCTTTAACAAGTATGAGGCAGCATCGTGTTGCAATACCCACCTGTCGGTAGGACAACACTGTGTTAGCTAGTATCATTAATATTAGTTCATTGTAACCAGCCCGCCTGCACTTGTCACTCAGTTGGTTCACAATAAACGGCCTTTATAAGTATTACTTACCCAATCCTGAAAAAGTAAAATATCTCCATGAATGTCAGGAAGAGGGGGGTCTCAACAACTATGTATACCCGACCCTTACATATGCACCTGAAGCGTGGAACATCAAAAAAAACAACAACAGAAGAGACTGGAAGCCACAGAAATGTGGTTCCTCCGTAGGATGCAACATGTCAGAAACGAGGTCGTGCTGAAGAGTGCAGGAACATCAAGATCCCTCATAACATCGATCAGGAAGCGCCAAGCGACATTCTTTGGGCACGTCATGCAAATGCTCGGAATGGAACACATCATTAGCACTGGGAGGATCTGTTGAAAGAGAGATAAAGTTAGACAACGAGAAAAAATGCTGGACGGCCTCACGGCATGGCTTAGAACATTACGACCTAACAACACTATAGCTAGTGTCTGGAATCGAAGAGATTGAAGACCATAATTGCCGAAGCTGCAAAACATGGCACCTGATGATGATGATTGTCATCAATCTATAATTAATTTGATTTACCTACAGAACTGCTCACTGGGTGAAATGTAGTTGAATCCATGTTCAGGTCTATACGGGCATTGTAGTTAAAAGACACTCACAACATGTATTTGAATAGGTGTTGAAACGGCAATATACAACATTGGTCAAAAAGGTTGTCCCACCCCCATTTCCATATACTTTTATTAAAAATGATCACCTCACAGCTGTAAATTGTTAGACATAGTGTTTTTTATTACAGATACCGTGTCTAACAAGATAAATGGTTAAAAAAAATACAAAATAGTGGTGAAAATATACCTATTTTATACCATTTATTAAAATTTATTAGAGATACCCCATCAAATCCACTGTTTCACTGTGACTTCTACAGATGTAAAGAAATGTCTGTTAAATTGAAAATACGCCATCAAATGTAGCCAAATCAACACACAATTAGCATTAGGGTGTCCTCGTTAAAAGTCACGTGCCTAACAGCGTGTGCGTCTACCGCGTACTTCAATTATCTCTTGTAGACGGCGCGACAAGCCTTCAACACGGGTAACAAAAAAAAAAATCCATTTATGACCAAAATGAACGGTTGCTATCCCTTTAATTGATCATCCGACCACATTTTTTTTTTTTTTTTTTTTTTTTGCCTGAACTGATTCCTTTAAGTTTGACCATACATGTAATTGAATATTGTGTATCTCGAACGGAACAGTTCGCACAAACTTATAGAGTTATGCCCAGAGTGATGTAGATACAGGAACACAGAGTTCATATCCAATGTAATGAAATCGTGACATCAGGGTATATGACTCACTGGTAGAACACTGAAACTGCTTTGCCTTCTTATTGAGGTCAGACTTCACCGGTACTTAAAACAAATTTTATACACATCCTGAAGAAGCCTACGACTAAGCGTGCACCGCTTCTCAAGTGACAGGCTCATTGGCAACGTCTTTATTTGGAGTGAATACCACATAGGTGCCAAAACTCCAGTGGTAGTCATCGACGAAAATCTGAACCAGATTAAATAAAGGAATAATCTGGGAACCACTTGACTATCATTTGATAGGGGGGCACCTTAAGAACAATTTTAGGATGCACGATGAGATTGCCGGTTCTCACAGAGCACTTGCAATAGAGCAGAAACCACTAAATCAGCCTATCAGCGGCTGTTATAACGAATGTAGTTCAGTGAGAGAAAACTAGTGCTTTTTTTCCATGTTTTTCCTGGCATTAATAGTGTGTTGCTAGGGTTAATTTTGGTATTAACTAGCAGGCTAGGGTGTATACTGCTGCCAGTTTTTTTTTTTTTTTTTTTTTTTTTTTTCAGGACCAGGCTCAGGTGCAGTGCAGTCGTGAGGCCTCTGGCGGAGGGGGCTACTGACTATGAGTGGTGCAATGGTTTGTTTACAAACAGAGGGGTGCACATGTTCAAGTGATGCCGGTAAGCAAGCATAACTGATGGCAGTACATTTTGTGCCATTGGGAGTTATGTCAGTGTGTCTGCTGTCCATGGGGATGGGAAATGTTTCACAGAGTAATTTTGTTCATGCAGTATTGCAGGCATTTCTTAGTATGGTCGTCAATGGGAAATTATTTGGTGGTTTCTGCCCAATAGCAGATAACTTAAAGAACCAATCAAATGAGCAGCTACATTGGTCATCAATATCGCCATATTTGAACCACATAGTCAGCAAAATAGGAAAAAAAAACACGAAACATAGTTCATATTTTAATAATTCATATTGTCTGTATGCTTCACTTATAATTTCTGGATATTAACGTTTCTGTCAACCGTTGTTTGACATTTGAGTAATAGTCGATATACATAATGTAAATATTCTAGATACCAGTAACTACCTTGCAGAACCTTCCGGCTGTACCGTAGGTCTAAATGGCTTGATTAAATGGTCTGTTTTCCACACAACACTGAATGCTGACAATGATCCATAGAGACCCCTGAATAATTCTGAAAAAAAAAAGTTGTATCACATTGCAAATTATGACAATAATGAATAGCGTTTTAATTAAAATCACAGTGACTTAATGTAGTTAACTTTTACCAGTCGATTTATCATTTGGTTTTATTGAAAATATGTCATTTGAAAAGTAATTGTGCACATTTGGTGGCATTTAGTGGTTTTTTTACCCCTGCCATCATTCCACCTTGGCACCCTGTTTGTTGGTGATGCATGTCTTAAATCTGAATAAATGATGTAAATTTGGGATATCTTTACCGGCATTTTCTATTTTCCGTACTATTAGTCATATAAGTATATAATTATATTTAATAATGAATAAAAAACACGAGGTGATCAGTCGTAAATAAAAGCATATTTATGTGTCCAACTGTTCACAAGCACAACAAAGCTCTGTTTTTGCTTAAGGGCAAATAAAATGGAGTCCCTTTCACTAAATATATATATATTAATGGCAAAATAAAAAATGTAATAGTTACAAAAATGGGGGGGTGGGGGGGTATCTTACATCTCCCAAACTGTATAACTGCCAAAATATACGATTAATAACGTAGGTTAATGAGTGCAACCAATATTAACTTCAAAATATATGTGAAACAACAATTGCTATTTGAGCAAAAAGTTAGCAAAATTTAAAAAAAAGGGGGAAAAAATGGAAGTACTGGTGGGAAAACCTTTTTGACCAAGAGTGTATTTGCCTAAAATTGGGGACATGCATCATGCACGTTGACTCTTAATCTACTAAAACAGGTCCCTGTAAAGTGTTGAGAAGTGTATTGTAGTACCAGCCAGCATCAAAATGTTGCGATACCCGCTTGTCAGTTGTATTACATGGTGTTGACTGGTACTAGCAGTGTTAGTACATTGTTATTAGTCTATGGTAAGCCCGTCTGCACTTGTCACTTAGTCGGCTCACTGCGATCTAGAAGAAGGAGTATTAGTACCCCTGTATTAGTTAGATATCACCTTCGTGGTCAATAAATGTATTTATAAAATAGGTATGTTAATAAAAAAAAATAAGGCAAAAAGCAACCAAATGATGTATGAAGAAAGATCGTTGAAGAAATAAACCATTAACATTTATCATTATATATTTAAGCGGGTGTTGTATCCTGAAACGGCTCCCTTTCATCACGTGCACAAAGCTGATTGGATGCAGCATTATTTTGTTCCCTCAACGAATTAAAGCCTTTCAAAACATTTTACTTATTCGAGGACGCCGATCTAAAAGCATTTCACTTGTTAGGTCTATGAGTAAAATGTTTCTTGCACATGTGCTTTGGTTAATCTTGGTGGTTGTTCACGTAAAAGGACACCCTGGAACTCAGAAGGATCAGAAGGTAAGGCGTTCGGTTTTATTTTATGCTCACCTCACACATATAAACTGCAGTTAAGTATTGAGTTGACACAATAAGGTACCCACTCAACTGACTGATGCATTTAAAGTATGTCGAAGCCGAACATTGATATCTAAATATTTTGGAGAATGAGCTCAGTAAAGATTCTTCTGTTGTACTAGTTTTGAGTGTGTCACAGTAATTGCACACTTTACTATTCTAATCTAAAGCACTTTTTTTTCTAATTTGGATACGTATACAAATGACCTCTGAAATGTAAGTCATAGCAGAATACACTTATTTAGGTATTTAAATTGTAATGATCTTTTAAAACACTAGCATATTAAGAAAGTCACCTTAAAATTTGTTTTGTATCTGTAGCTAATCATTCTTTTCTGGGCTAAGTAGGCGTTCATGTTTGGGCTATTGTTTTCATGATAGACATGTTATTTATAACTGAATTCATATTAAATACTCTAAACAAAATTTGAACAACTCACAAATGTGTGTCCAGATTTCACTATCTCCCAAGAACTGCAATAATTGACCAACAATAAAAAAGAATCAGTGAGGCATTCAAAATAATCATCACGGTTAATTATTTAAGAACCCTGTGATTTTTCGTTGCTTGGCGGTTCGGAGAATTCGTAGTCGGTGAGATATCGGGGTAGGAAACGTGTTTCTTTTACAGTCTCTGGAATAATACACTATTATTTATAGCTATCGTTCCCGTTGATTTACATCTGGGTATAAGTTATTTGCATATCAAGCTATTAATTTTAGTCAATGACTTTCAGAACCTGCCCGCTGAATGGCGTGCTAAAATGGAACGCTTTTTCGCCATATTGGATGCTGACAATAACGGAATTGTGAACCGCCATGAGTATGTTGACATTCCAGTTGAAAGAGCCAAAGTATATTTTCGGGCAGACAAAATCAATGATTTCAACGATACCCTTTCCCAAGGCTGGTCAACCTTTTGGTCTGTTCCAGAGGATGAATACGAAAGTGATTTCGACGTGGATGACTTCATTTCGATACACGTGCGTATTGATGTATACAAGTCCGATTTTGCTGCAAAATCGCTCACATATTTAGGCAAAGGGTTATTCCGCGTAACCGATTATAACGACAACGGAGAGCTTAGTAATCAGGAACATAAAGACTACCTGGCAGTATACAACGTTCAGGAGGGCATCAATTCATCATTTGGTTTTATTGATAAAAACCAAAACGGTTTCATTGAAAAAGAAGAGTTCACCAAAGCATTTGCTGATTATTTTCTCAAAAGAAATGAGGATTCCCTGTTTTACGGCGCATAATATATATAGGAGGAAACCCAAATGAAAGTTGGCCAGAATGTGAGCGAGTTTTTAAACTCAAAATCCTGTTTATGATTTCATGCTGAATAAAAATTAGAAAGATTGACTAAATCTGCATTAATGGTGGCTTGATGTCTTTAATCAGACAATTGCGTCTCTGTTCCCTTACCGGAGAATTTGTTTTGTGATTAAGATTACTGTTTATTCGCATCACAATGTAGAGAAATCCATTCATTAAAAAGAAGGCATATTTAAAACTTCAAACTTTTTTATTACCTCTAGTTTCTCTATGTACTGCTAAGGCGGTGTTAAAGTCCTAACCAAGTTTCTAAGCGCCTGATTAGTCTCAGATTTGTCTAATTTTTTCAACGGGTTTAGCTGCTAAACACGTAGAGGTCCTAAGCATGCTACACGTGTTAAACCCATGACGCGTTTCGGTTTATATGGTATTTCTTGAATGGGGCCAGTACATATATCATTAATACAATAAAATGAATACAAAAAGGGAGAGTTCGCTTCTTACAGTGTATATATCGCACTACTGATGCATCACAGCACAATTTACCGACGTCTGGCCTTTTTGGCCCTGATACAATCTGGGTGTTGACACTGCTATCTTCCTGAAAAGCATACATCCCAACATGCCGCAAGCGAAAATATATTTATCTGCCAGACCAGGAACTTCATCACTGCTTCACCCCTAAAAGCAAAGCACAGCAGGTACCGGCTATAATAAGAAAATGAAAATCTTTATAAGCTCTAAAACATTAAATAAAAATGTATGACCAAAAATACATAGGTAGCTGGCGCAATGAAATATGTAAAAATAAGTGTATATATGTATACATATAAATTACAATATACAAGCAGTAAAACTATTAGAAGCTAATTATATTGTTATTGTTTGGCCATCTCGCTAATATTTTAAAGTGTGTCATGCTGCGTTATGCTGTTGTTTAGCCACGCTCGGCTGTCACCTTGATTGGATAGTAAACGATTGTCGTAAAATCGCTAAATGATATTAAAACCGGGTGCATAAACTTGAAAACCACTTAGGACAACCTTGGACTGCCACATTAATCCAATACAATGCAAAAATAAACTATAACAAGTGGTTAAAGCCTTCACATCCCCAGAAATGCACTGCATGACGTCACGCCTAGCCCACTGCGCATGCGTGCATTTTTATTGAGTTGCTAGATTGCAATAGGGAAATGAATGGGTTCGCGATTCGAGGGTAATTCGTGAGAATTGACAAACTAACGGCCTGATGCCGATAGACAGAAACGCTGTACTATGCTTCAAGCAACTCCTGACCAAAAATCGCTAGGGTTTTTTTAAATATTCTGTTGTACACACGTACTAAGAAGTTTGCCGTATATTGCCTAGCCTACCATCAGCAAAACGCAAATATTTTCAGTAATAGTGATTTTAGACGGTAATTTCACTCAGAAACAAAGGCAAATTAATTCGTTGCCGATAGCACCAGCACACAGCAGCACCATACAGAGTCTGATGAAAAACTTTCATGGCAATTGAAGATTTTTTTTACCACTGTACAATGGAGTCCAAAAAGAGCACTTGCCACAAATGTACAACTGCCCAGTGCAAGGCCAAGAATTCAATCAGTATTTTCAATCATATTATCAGATTCTACATAAATTGACTGACCATATCACTACTCAGTATTTAACTAATCTCTTAATCCAAAATTCCTATCATCATTTAATAATTATGCAAAATTCTTCTTTCAGATTGCTATTTATTTAAAATTTTAATGCTGCAACTGTTCCAAAATAATCTTGTAGTAAAGGAAAAATGCAAATAAGAAGTGGAAGACCAATTTTACCCACATTATTCAATTATTTGGATATAAAACGAATAAGATCACGATTTAACAAATTAAAATAATCTTTTATGAACTCATAACATATTAAACAAAAATAAAAGTTATAAATCAGTGGTAATGGCTTATACTGGAATATATGACCTCTGCAAATCATCAGCACCTGACTTGGTACAGTATAGTTATTACTTGGATACAGAGTTAGATTTAATAATGTAACAATAAGAACAATATCTATTATTATAATAAACTTCTCTGCACATATCAGACGCTTGTTACAATGAACTAACACTACTTGACAATGGGCTGAGCACCTATCACAGAGTCTGTGTGCGATGCCATTCTTGTGCTGTGATTGGTTAGTTGAGTCACGTGAAGCCCTACTGTTGCGCCCTCACGTATCGCGAGAATGCTGCACATTTCTGGCCATGAAACCGAATGTCGTAAAGTCCCCATATACCTCCATAGAGACAATAAAATAGTGTAAGCTTGTGAAACAATATTCCACAATTTTAAACATAATAATCGAAATAAAATACTGCCGGGCATCGGAGCGGTCTAAAACTTGGCACGCTTACCGCAAATACTGCAGGCTACATCACCCCGTCGCTCGTTTGTAAATTCCGTGCATGGCATACGCACAATCAAACCGTAAATCCAAATTCTCGGCTTGACGTTTGAGTCGGTCCACTCTAACCTCCCATTACGAAAAAGAAGCCATGCCATTGGACAATGCGACCTCTGCAGTTACGTCATTTCCTGAATTGGATGGTGGAGAGGACCGACTCAAACGTCAAGCACCCGGTTTTAATATCATTTATCGATTTTACGACAATCGTTTACTATCCAATCAAGGTGAAAGCCGAGCGTGTGTTTAGCCTTGAAATCAAGTATGTCCCTAGTACAGAGGGAGACGAACGCATGATCTTCACGAATCAATGTTCCATTATTTGTAGGCGGTCACTCTAAAGCTTCAAAACAGATGACTTTTGACAATTACATCTTCAAATATATCCAAATTTTGGAAGTGAAGGCCTTTCAGGTTGTTATTCTACTTCCTGGAGGTTGGAATTCACCCTTCACGCCGCTAACATAGGTGGAAGGGCAATGGGTGAGGGTGGGAGGGATAAAAGCCAAGCCCTTGTCAATTTATACTGTGTCAATTTCCCAGGCTTAGTTACAAAACCCAAGGCTTACGTGTTACACTATTCTGTACCTCCAGTATGTCTTATACACTTTATCCAAGCAGATTAACTCTATCCATAAACTGCAACACAAGCAAACCACACGTTTTGTGGGCTTTAGTTCTAGATTTCCTACCTCTCCTACCTCTCACCTTTTCCAAGCTTAAGCTATTCATACTGTAAGGTCAGTCATTTTTTTAGCCACTGACACCCCTAACACAGAATTTTATGTGATTAGTTGGCAAGGTCAATTTTTACAGATTATATTTATCAAGGCACTTTAATTGATTGTTTTTTTTTACATTTTTTGTCAACCCTTTTTAGTCATTATACTCAGCATGCTCATACCTGTTACACTCCGTCATCAGGTTTACTGACAATGTTGGACTTTTAATAAAACGTCTTCGATATCATGCGAGTACCTTCGAATACAACAACCACAACCAAACTGTTTTTACCCAAATGCGAATAAGATAAAGTCCATATGACTGAAAATTGTCATTTATTGATGACGAATAATAATAACATACCAAGTTACAAAGATGGGGGATGATCACACATCCTCCGTCATATATAACTGCTATAATATAAAGTTAATAAAGTAGGTTATTGAGTGCAACAAAGAATATGTGAAACAACAACAGCGATCGGACCAAAAAGCTAACACAAGTGATACATTTAAGGCCGCCTTATTTACATAATTGGAGGGTTATCATAGAACCCCATTTTAAAGAACTATGCCAATACAAAACTAGAAAGGCACTCCGAGAGCGCAGACCTGCGCCAAGGCAGCAATTTTTGATTATTATTGATTATTGATTATTTATTGATCCGGATCACTACGAAAAACTAATCTCTTCCTTGGTCCACTTCTGACAGTTCCTGAAATTTTTATCAAAATCGGTCCATAACTTTTTGAGTTCTGTTGATGACAGACAGACAAACAGACAAACAGGGGTGAAAACATAACCTCCTTGGCGGAGGTAATTACTAAAGTTAGGGCTAATGAGGGCACCCGACGTTAAGGGAATTGACGACATGAAAGCTGTGTGAAACAACAAACGCTATTGCAGCAAAAAGTTGGCACAAATGTTAACTAAATGCTCAGATTAGTACTACCGCAAAAAGGAATACTAGTGAAAAATGCAGGTGATAGCCAGGGGATTTTGGAGGGTGCACAAATGAAACAGCAAAGTAATCTTCCAGTGTGGCTGCTATTACTGCACTAGAGAACAATGTGGGTATAACATTATTACAGCTAAAAACCTGCATAAGTGGATTCTCACTGATGAAGCTCGATAGAAACAGCTTTGGGTATACAGCGTGGGGAGCAAATAAATTAATCTATAACTATCTTTGACAGTGTCACATGATGTATAAGCTGGTTGCCAATCAATGTTATATATATATATATATATATATATATATATATATATATATATATATATATATATATATATATATATAATCGCTGCTCACTTATTCGCAAGTTGCTGGAGGTCCATTAGCCATCCAAGAAGACATATGGCGTAAAGACAATCTATAGAAGAATACACAGTTATTCAACTTATCCAAGTACAGCAAGATTCTTGGTAAGTGTGGATTTTTATTTTGCTACGTGCAATAGCAAATCGATGCCTAACTCTGCTCAGTTTTCTGTATTGCTATAGAAATTATAAAGATAATGATTTCTCAATTCTTTCAATTTCTTTTTACAAGGTAATTTACTTGTCTTACTGCGTGGGCTTACTTTCTTTTTCTGGGTCTGACTTTAGAAAGATTTAACCTATCTAATCTGTGCTACTCTAAGTGCTGCTGTCGTTTTAAGTGACAACTGATGGGCACATTAAAATAGGAAAATAGCTTTGGGCTCGTCCAGTTGCATGCACTACGTACCCTGTGCCATATTTCTGAACATTTAACTGTAGAAAAAAGAAATTGATTGGTCATTGGAAATGGTGTTTTTGATGAAAAGAGATTAACATAGATACATATTTAAAATGTGCTTCATCGTAATGATAATTTGCAAAGTGTGGGTTATCTGTGGATTCGGGTAAATTAATTTGTGAATACAGAATGAAAGTTTTGTACTGGAGGAGAACTGTACCATTATTTCATTTAATGCATTCCCCATGATTTAGATCAATGTACATTAATTATATGGAGCGTGCTTAAAGCTAAAACTAAGAACCTGTAGTTTGTGTATGTGTACTGCGTAATTTTGTGATGATAAATTTAAAAAAAACAACACTTATGTAAGAAATGTATGTTGCATGTGAAAATAAGACAAGGGTGGCATGCATAGTAGCTTCAGCGCACAGTTTATCTGCACGCATTCCAGATGATAATGTATACTTTTTATGTGAAGTTCGGTCAAGAGTTGCGAAACCTAAATCACGTTACACCCAAGCGTTACAAAGCTGTATGAAATGTATTTCTTATTTATTCCTATTGTATGACAAACTTTAAAAACACGTTCTGTGCTGTAGAGTAAAGTATAGTGTGAACTTAATAGTGACTGTTATTTTTATCATGAAAACAACGACTAATGGAAACGCACAACTCTTAATTCTATTATGGTTAAATGGTATATTATGCGGGTGCTCTTAATTCGAAAAAAAACATGCAGGCAACTTAAAGATCATGACTGACTCTGAGTTACCTTGATCTGCAGTAGCAGGGCTGTGAGCGTTCTACCGGACTCCCTGTAACATCATGTAGTAGTCTTTTTTTACCACCGTTAAACGAAATCCGTTCATATTTATTTTTACAATGTATTTGGTTTCCTTTCCCTGAGAGCCATTATGTTACCCTGAGTGTCAGGACACAGTAAAAGCTAGTTTGTTAAAAATCTTGTGGTGGGATCGCTTTTACTAGCTCTGGCGAACAGAGACAGTGTACGATTTCCGTCAATCAAAATAAACTGCAGTTGAATGTCATTAAAGCAAAATGAAACGTAAAACAGATTTAATTCTGCTTAATTTAATTTTATTTACTGTATTTAAGATGTAAAGAGAAAAATGAATAATATTCATCTAAAAGAAAATGTTTTTGTATTTTTTGCTTATCGAAGAACATTTTCTCCTGAAGATATAAACACAATGCACGTGCTTGCCCAGTTCCAAACTAGACAGCTGCACTGTTTGCTCGATACCACTATAAGGGCTGCGCAATGGCTAGAACAAAATCAGCTTTTAAAGCAGAGTGTTGCGTGTGTTGTGGTACTGGCCTACGACTGTAAGATATTCTGTGTAGTAGAAATGATGCAAAAAGATCCAACCGGAGGTAACTGCCGAGTCCAAACGAGAAAAATACTCAAAAATTAAACAAATGTATCCAAAATTGAAAACAGCATCATTGTGTTGAAATTCGAATTTGGTTAAATGCTGAGACGCGGACGTAAAAGGAACCCCTATCTGTGATTGGACAAGATTCCGATGGGGGATGTAGCAGTGAATCCGCCTTCCAAAAATGCAGCATTGAAGCCGAGGCAACGGGCTAGATTGTAAGTGTTAAACCGTCGCCATAAATTAACGTTTGACTACGCCAAACTTCCCTTTTGGATCTTTTAGATGTTTTGACAACGGTTGTTTATAGAGTATATGTCCAGGAAAGGTCCTTTCTACATTAAGGTATTTACATGGCATTGCATATAGAGATCCTTAGCTATCAATATTTTTTAGTTTTTTTTTTACAATACCACATTTGAAAATAAGTTGAAAATAAGAATTGGTCGATTTTTTAATTTTGAAGAGCATCTAACTGTAAAGCCATGTTTATGAATCACTGCCACTCTGTTCTTTTTTGTGTTGCAGAATCGATTTCATCTACGATGTGGTCACTGCAGTTCTACATCATCGCATTGTTTCTGTTAGACACTACAGCGACCAGTATGTATACCCATGATTCATAGCAAACAAAGGACGAAATACTTTGATATAGCAAATGTTATCTGTCTCCTCCGTGATAATTTACCAAAAGTATTTACTTCACCAACCACAAAAAATAATTTAAAAATATGTTGAGGAATTATTGTTTGATGACTGGCCATTTAATTCCGCTTTTTCACCACCAGTGAATAACAGGGCAATTATTTATTTTGTAGGCCTAGGTCCACTTATATTAATGAATTTTTAAAAAAGGTATTCAGTATTCAATAAGCCAAAATAATTATGCTGTGCCTCTGTCAATACCATTTATCTGAGGTTAGCGACACTACATATACATATTGGGTCCTCTGGTGACGGATCTAATGAATCTATGATTTTCCATTTCTATTACAAAATCAGAAACTGAATAGTGAAAAGATTGCCCATAGATTGTACAAATCTATAAAAAAGTGTTCAAGATGATCGCCTGGAAAATATTAACAGTCCTTGCATACAGTGCGACCCATTTCAACGTGAAGATTAGTTTGATATAACAACGTGTCAGTATGAAACAAGTAACCGGACAAATGAAAAATGTCCGTGCACTATTTGTTTGGATATTTTTATATTTATGCTATAAAATTACGTGATTTTACATGTAATTTACTCACCATTATCTAATGATAAATAATACCTTTACACTATTTTTCTACGAGAGGGACTTTTCAATAAAAGAGACTGTCACCGGCAAATTTTCGAACACCATTTTTTTGTGTTTGCACTTTACTTATACTTTCCCTTGGGTTAATGAGGAGACAAAAGTATTTATACCATTTCAGGCTCGCACTTCAAATATGCCACACTCAGCTGTAGGCCCGCTCTGGATAACGCTCTAAGTGGTAAGTTGGACGTTTTTGTTTTCAGGAATTAGTCAGTTGTTAATAACACACATTTTGGCCTGACGAATTATGGGTTTCTTTAAACATGTAATAATCACTGAAGATACGATGGGCAAGCGTCTGTGCGTGGAGTAAAAAAGCAATGTTACGTTTGCAGAGTGATGGAATTCCATAGACGATGCAAATATAGTTTAAGGGATCATTTTTGTATGCAGAGTCATCCATCAGTTATCCATTTCCGAGGATAACCTACAAATTCCTAATGGGGTTCTCATCTAGGGCTTGAGCTGACCTTTGGGGTTCCGGATTTGGTTTGCATATAACCAGCCTACTGTTGCATCGACTGTGCGTGGAGTAACATTGTCACAATGAAGCATCAATAAGTAGTCGTGGGTCCCAAAGATATTGTCGACAGAATTCCTTAAGTTCCTTTCCAGTACTCGGATGCGTGGGTCTGTGTTAAGGTCCCTGTCGACCACTACCAGCTCGCCTACACCATAGTAGCCACAACACCCCATGCATGTTTTGCCCTGTTCTTTTGTAAGGTGCGTCTAATAGCAGATGATTGAGAATAACTTATCCGCTGTTCTCTAAACCCTTACGTGTCCATCAATTCTGAAAACGCCTTTAAGCTTATTAAAACTTCTCTCAGCTGATAACAGCATCATTGCCAAGTTTTAAGTCTGTGTCCATGTCACAGTTACGGTGGACCATCTCATTCGACGTGGAGATTTCTAGAAATGAAATCGTCAATGTTGATACTATATCTTTATAACTAATCTGAGTCGTTTCCTTTGATTTAAGTGACCTGTGCTTGGAGGTCTGCCTGGAAATTAGATGATGGTCCTTGTGGAAAACCCTGCAAGCAGGCTTATTTAGCTATACTCTTTTCTAAAGCTTTTAATACTTGGGAGTGTTACTCTGGTAAGTATAATCATCTGATGCTCACGGATTATCCGCATGGGTTCAACATTGTTGAGTCTAATTTGGTCAAAGGGCAATCCTAAGTTGTGACATCACAATATCACATTCAGTTATCCCCCCTTATGTTTAACTTTAGGTTGGGGAATCCCAGAGAACTTTGCTTTTCATAGATACTATGTCACAGGCGTAGACCCGAATGACAAATGGCAACAAGGGGAATATGAATTTGATTACACGCTGCCACACTCTGGCGTGGTTTCTGTTGGGTAAGTCTATTTTTGTTTGTCCTGCACCATTACCCAATCACTTCCTGGTCAATATGCCTTCATACCTGTACATCACTAACTGGTATACTAGCATCTAGCACAAACAGACAGTAGCGCACATACAACATTTAAGACAGGTTAAGTTGGTGAGCTAAAGAATTAGTGTGACATCAGTGAGATTTTTTTTCGAGTGAATATTTCGTGTCGTATTGTACAACAGGTTAAGTTGGTGAGTAAAAATAAAAAAATGTGTTATCATTTAGCATTTTTGTGAATATTTCATTTTGTATGCTAAGGCATGTGCTCGAAGCCCTGTATCAGTTACATTTTCTTTTCGTCCACAACATGATATTCAAATTGATGGTGATTATGCAGTTACACATTATGCATTATTGTTGCAATATTGACAAACCATGGGTTAAGATATCATAGTGCCTTATACTAAGACTTATTGTATATAGGTCTATCTAGATTGGCTGAGAGGGGATTTGCTGTGGGTTCTCAAATCAATTTTTCCTCAGCTGTTTCAAAACCATTATTACCTGATCCTGTAAGTTGAGAAATAAAATAAATGGCTTTAGTAAAGCAAGCTTTTACCTTGGTGACCTTTAACCCACACATTTCACAAGAATTGATCATAATGCATATTTTATTATAACGGTTTATGTATGACAATGCTAACAATTGTTCAAATATAGCATATTGTGGACATACGAGAATTAAGGTTGTTGTAAAAAAACATTCCTGTTCAGAAAGTAGCCAAGGTTAGCGGTTGACGCAAAGTAAGTAGTCACTAGGTTTATGAAAAAGTGAGAGTCCGTCTGGCGTTCGTTATCAATAGACTCACTTGTATATGGTACAGGCAAGGCCTACAGGTATGTCTATAGTGTTCAAGCATGCGTGATTTCATTCTTATATAACCCCAGCCCGCCAGCAGCAAGCGCTTTTTTTTCAGATGGGGGTATGGGAAATAAAACGCTTACTGTATCAGAACGATAAAGATATATCAGTGTATCATATATCATTATGGAGGCAAGAGAGGAAGCATGTAATTTCATGAGACAAAGATGCGTGACAAGAAGTCAAGGGTCATAATGGGTCAGAGGTCACAGGAGGTCACAATTTATGGGTTTTTCAAATATTAGAATCAACAAGTTTTTTAAAACATTATTTAAACAAATATTTTTTGGTATTTGGTGAATGGTTTATAAAATTTATGAAGAAACTATAAAGCTTATGAAGAAGCCTCAAGTATTTTATTTCAGAAAATTATATAATTAAACGTGAACCCAACAGTCAAAATATCCCCTATTTGAAAGTGGGGGAGGGGAAAGAAAGTGGTTACTACATCAATTTGGAAAATGATATATCAATAAATTATACATAATTATAGATTTTAGGGATACGACAATTACGTTTGTAGGTCACAAATACATAATAATTAGTCAAGGGTAATTGACAATGGGGCAAAGGTCAGAAGAGGTCATAATTCATGGATTTTTCATACATTTAAGCCAACAATTTTCTAATGAAACGTGGCTTTTTACAGTGTCTTCATTAAGAAATAAATCACCCTATCCTAAAACTGCATAAATATGTGCAATGTGTTGCTGTATCTTCTTCCAATTTCAGTAGTCTCTCTCCCCTACCCAAACTTTCAAGAGGGTGTTTTTTTTTTTTTTTTTGACCGAAAGCTACACATTCAATGAGTAAAAAATATATATACATATTTTCTAAAAAAGACTCTTGACTCTCCAAATTTTGTTCAGACGCATAACCCTATACACCCAAAACCAATATAGATATGCATTTCACATGTGTCCAAAATAAAATTGAAGTGATTCAAAGTTGTGCTCACTTTTTTAAAACATTTACGTGTATAAAACAAAAACCCACGACTGTCTCAATTTAAACTCAGATTTTAAATTCTGCCATGTCTTTACATTACGCAAAGACCCTTAACCGTGCAATAAACGAATGATAACGTATTTTCCAGGTCATTCAATTTCAATTTTATACCGCGTTCTGATATTTTTTGTAGTGATTCAGTCATAAATTATACATGATGTAAAACTGTTTTTTTTTTACAAATATTTAAACTCAAGAGGTTTTGTGTCATAGCTTATACTATGTAACGTATGTTCCCCAAAAAATTATCAAAAAATTTCAATTTGTTGGTGAAATAGAAAACTTTTTTAGCAAAAACATGTTGTGATTCCATGATATTTGGAAATATCTGATATACTATGTGGTTTACAAGTGGAAAAATAGTTTATCTAATGCTTTTTTCTGATGGGAGGTGAGTTTTTTCCTGTTTTTAATATTGAGTGACAAGTAAACTCAAGTCAATCAAAAAACAATTAACTATTCTATACAGAAGATTATTACAGTTTTAAGCAACGTTATACTTGTAGGATATAATAGAACTATAAATATTTTGATGCATCTAGAAAGATCTACATAATAGTTGTTGAATACAGTCCGAGCTTTCGGCCCCTGGGCCTTCTTCGGGGAATATGAACAAAAAGTAAAAAAAGTAAAAAAACAAACTCCTAACGTCACGTATCCTAGGAGTTTGTTTTTTTACTTTTTTTACTTTTTGTTCATATTCCCCGAAGAAGGCCCAGGGGCCGAAAGCTCGGACTGTATTCAACAACTATTATGTAGATCTTTCTAGATGCATCAAAATATTTATAGTTCTATTATTACCAAGATCTATACGGTGAATCAACATGAATCCTCAAAGTGACAACCACTTGTAGGAGACCAAAACCAGTGACGATTGACTTGTCAAAGTGAGTAAAACGTTTCACAGTTGGACGTTTTGCATTTGTGGCAGTACACTCTAAGAATAGTGTTTAGCCCCTAAGCTCAATTTTTCAACGCGTTTACCTCCCAGGCACGTTTACCTCCTAAGCATGTTACACGCTTTTAGCCTAATGCGTTTAGCAAATTGACGCATGTAACGCCTAAATACAGTTATACCGGTATGTCTAGCTTTTAGGTTTTGAGGGTTGCAACGGTTTTAGCCACACACACACACACACACGCACACACACACACACACACACACGCACACACACACACACACATAAAGTCAAGGTCACCTTAGACTGTTACATCTATCTATCTATCTATCTATCTATAACAGTATACCGAGAACTATCAACATCATATACTTTACTCATTCACATTTATAGCTGGACTTAATCATCCTTGTGTTAGCTGACCCTTCGAGGAAGTTTATTAGAATGTATATTTCTGAAAAACAAGAAAAACAAGGGGAGATTCACTAGTTCACTAAAGACACCAATCAACTGTCACTTTTATGAATTTTGTTACAGTATTGGTGTCTATTTAATGTTTTCCAGAAGTAATGAAAAATAGGACATCAATGTGATGGTGGGGTATTCACAATAATAGTTTATTTAAAGGTCTAAAAACTGTTCATTTTGGCCAAAAAAAAATGAAATTTCCTGGGGTAAAAAACAATTTTCCCATACTTACCAACGGTGAATGAATCCATTCCCACTTTCAAAGTAAGTCCCTCTTTTTTTTATCCTAAGAGAGTAGCCATCTATGGCGGTCACGCGAGGTGATGGCAAGCACAATGGCCAGAATTAATGCATTAAATGCCGTTTTGGTGGTAAAATGGATTTTACTTTATTTCTGTCAGTTGTTTTGAATTTATTTATTGTGAAATATGGATATTTTGCGAGCAGTTGTTATCCCTTTAGGCTTTCATCACATCCTGGTTATTTCGGTAACGATAGTAGGAACAATCTACAATTCGCGACTAACCCCAAGCCAAATTTGAAACTAGACTGCAACTGGCTAAAGCCAGTGGCGGAGGATTCCCCTGCAAAATAGGCGTGGAAATGCTCTTACAAGGTCATGTGAAGGTCACGGGTTAAATTTGATCCCATATTCTGAAAGAGCATGTGCGAATTGGGGGGGGGGGGTCAACAAAACATCACTTTTAGCCCACGTCAATAATTCTCCATGAAATAGCCAAATGACCTTGAAAATGAGGGTCAAGGTCAAATTTGACATTTGATTTGGGGTTTTTGGGTATATGTTTGGGGTAGTTTACTATAGCATGCTATGACCAAAAACCAGTGTTTCATGGAGAAATTGCCAAACTCAAGATTTCTGCAATGTCATAAATATTTAAAAATCTATATTAAAAAAAGTAATTAAGCAGTCGCTACCAAAGTACGGCTAACCTTAGATATATATATAGGGCATCATTTGCCACTATGATTGGGGCTCTGGGCCTTCCGGTTCTTGAGATCTCGGAAACAAACCTTTTTGAGCCCGTTTGCCCATTAGCGACCTTGACCTACTTGCATAAAAGTAGGTCATTATCTGTGGATTTACCTCAGTATCACTGGCTATAAGGCTCTTAGCCATATGGCTTATACTTTAGGCCTAATGGCAATTTCAAATTTTACAATTTTTGCCTTTAAAAGCCCCTGTGACCTTGAAAAGTAGGTCAAGGTCACTGAAACTGGTTCTGTGGCATATTCTGACCATAGGCTACCTATGATAATTATTTCAGATTTTTTGCGAAAAAAAACGCGCGGAAAGAATAATAATAATACTACCAAAAACAATAGTATTCCCCTATGGGGAATCCTAATTAACTGCCAAATGTAGTTCAAACAGCCTAAAAAGTGTTTTGGTTATATATAAGAAAGGTTCATAAAACACCAATAATGTTTTTTCCAGAATGTTAAATACGCTGATAAAACTCCACAAATTAACGTTGTCATAAAGTTCTGTAGAAACGATCTTCGAACATTTCGACAATTATTATATGAACCTTACGAAATTAATTAACCTAACCTTACGAAATTAATTGTCTCATAATGGTTTATGATACCTTGATATATCCTTATGGTTCTGATATACTGTAGTAGCGTTTTTCCCTCACCCCCATCTGAAAAACAAAGCACTTGCCGCTGGTGGGTTGGGGTTGTATAAGGTGTACAATAAAATGCTATTACACATATTCGGACAATATAGAGATACGCCTTACTAAAAATCACTATTCGTCCCTTTTTTCATACCAACACAGTGTACGGCTCATGGCCTAAATGATGCAGAATATTACGCGGTCGTTTTAAGGCAATTTATTTATTGAATCCAACAGGTACTCGTATTTGCGTGCCTCATATTTACACTTTTTAAACATTTCAGACATGAAGGTTGTTACTGGACAACACTGGAATCAGGAAAATTTAAATGTTGGAAACTTACAACCGAATATAATGCTGGTATCCGAAACGACACGGGAAATCCAAATGCAAGTCCCGTAATCACAAGCAATCCCCTGGTTAAGTAAGTAGAGCGTTCACGTTCTGCAGATAAAACTGAAGAAAAGATCATAATTGTCGAAATATTTCTTTCCTCAGGTATATATACAGGGTTTTCGACTATTGACTCAATTTCACCCTTTGGCAAGATAACACAGGGTAAAACTGCTTGGAAAACCTGCATTTAGGGATATTACATATGGCCACATAGTTTTACTCGATTTACGCATTTTCCACGAGAACGCAAAATAAAGTTGCGTTTGAAATGTAGGGAGTTAGCTTTGGAGCAGATGTGTTGCAGTTACACAGTAAGATTTCCATCCCTGGACGTCTGAAAGAAAACCCAAGCTTTTGTCTTGTAAATTTAATAGACACGCTAAATAAAAACACAAAGATCCAATGTGAAGGGAATGGTTGTCCGCCGTAATGCATATCCGTAGGGGATGTTTTCCTAGAAATGAATTTTCTTGCGGACACTTACTCCTAGGAATGCATATCCTGGGTCTTCTATTCCTAGGGACGCATGTCCTAGGGCATAATTTCCTGGGATTTAAAGTCCAGTGGACACCCATGACTTAGTATTACGCAGACAGTTATCGATGCCCTAGCCCCGTCTGAAAATTGCCGATACTCGTGTTAATAATTATTGTACGGACATTAATCATGTAAAGCCTCGGTCACAACCGGATGCACGGATTTCAGGACCGTACGTCCCCTGCGATTTTTGGGTGTTGCGGAGGTCGTATACCCTAGGTTCTAGATTTCATTTTTGCCAGCTCGATCTTGATTTCATATATAACCCATATCAGCAAAATTGACTCCTAGCGAATATCGCACAACGCGCGTCTCTCTTGCTATTCGTGGAATCTTTTGGACATGTCCAACATCCTCCGTAGGTACTTACGGCCTGACTGCAAAATCGAAATTGCGTAAGAAGGACTTGCGTGAGAAGTGAGATTCTGCGCAAAATTTGGACGCAAACAGCCCGTAAGAGCCGGTACGGCCGGTTGTGACCTAGGCTTAAGATTTGTGAAATGAAATTATGTCCGACAGGAATACATGTCCTAGGTGCGTATAAATACAGCTGGGAATCTAGGCCCAGGTAGGACAGTACATCCTAGAGAACGCACGTCCATAGGACATGCATTCCTTTTCAAACCGGTTCTGACAAGAATCAACTGCTTCTTAAATCGACAAAGTCTGCTCTAAAATGATTTAAGATTATTACAACATGTAAAATTAAAAAGAGAGACATGTTGTATTTTCTCACATATTTGTGTAAAGTGACAGTGAGCTTTCACTTGCATAACACTCGACTTTCATACCTATAGTTAATTGCAAGACCCCTGTAGGGTCGGCGGATTAGTCGGCTTTGCTCTTGTGTTGGTCAGCCATATTTGATACCAGGATCTGTTAGTCCGCAGATGGACTTGTTCTCAATGGCCTCTAAGGCCCAATCAGAATAGATGATCCGAGTGCTAACTGATCCGCCGACTAAATATGGCCGTCCACATTTCAGAATAGAATCATTATCATTATGTATTCTTTTCAATTGCATGGATGTCACATGTGGCTATCAATTTGACATCCCGAGTGTTGATGCAGATGGGGATATTGTAAGGTGTCGCTGGGCAACGGGAAATGATGAGTGCGGCGGAATATGTGGGCCACTTCCGGGGTCAATTCTGTATCCGGTACGTAAACTCTCTCTCTCTCTTTATTTCTTATCGTCATAACACACTGCAATAAACACACACACACACACACACACACACACACACACACATATATATGGTGGTGCGTATGGCCTCATCTGGCAGCTGCTTCGGCTCTAAATCGGCAAGGTTATCCTTCTGACAGGTTTATTGGAGGTTGAACTAGAATTACATATTCCAGTAGCATTTGAAACTTCTCCAGTTTAGTTCAGGTGTTTTGTAGGACCAGTAGGCCGTTCATTCAACGTACACTGGTCACCCATAGACCACGACAGATACTCAGACCCTTGGTTTTACAGGTGTTTTACTGGGGCCCGTTTCACGAAGCAGTAGTTAGTTAGAGATCGGTAGTTAGCCTCTCGCTAGTTATGAGTGCCGTTTCACGAAGCTATCGCTAGTTCTCTCGCTCTTTATTGTGTCGTTGTTACCTTGGATATTTAGCGACTGGTCAGACCAGTCGCTAACTCCAGAGTTTCATCGTACGCATCGTAATGAATGAAATAGAAAGGTTGCTTAGTTACCGTTGTCTGTCGTTTGTCTTTGTATCCAATATGGCGACGACCTTTCTTGCTATCCGTACCGCCAGACGGCAACGTAGACTGCGACGTTTTATATTAGAATATACACGCGATGATGCAATTTACGAGAGGTTGCACCTAGCTGTGACAAAAAGAGCGGCAAAAAGGTGGTGGAGATCCTTTACGTCGACCTCAAGGCAGACGTTCTTATGCATTTCCAGCCGCCGGAAATTGGAGAGTTAGAGCTTTCGCGACACTTTTACGCAAGAGTTCCACTTCGATAAACTGTTTCGAGACTACGGTGAGTAACGAGAGAACGAACGACCGAACTTGACGACTGAACTTAGCGATGAGTTAACAACTGCTTCGTGAAACACCCCTAAAGTTTTCTCGTTAGCGAGATAGTTCGGTAGTTAGTTATTCTAACTAACTATACTGCTTCGTGAAACGGGCCCCAATGACGTAAACTTAACTTGTGAAGTAAAATTGTTCCTCTAGCAAATGGGGTGCATATGGTTTCCAAAATATGCCTGTATTTGATTTGGTTCAGGTTTTTGTAGATGACTACCAATGATATTTTGACACCAACGTTGTTTCACTTTTCACAGAGGGCTCTCTAGAGATCACATGGTATAGAAACTTGCTAAGACCAGCCTGGCTATGACAATAGGACTTGGGAACGCTTTTTTTTTTTTTTTTGTGATAATTTGCCGCTCGTTCTGAAGGGAACTGGTTGTTTTTCCTTATTTGTAGCAGTAAAGACGTAAGAACAAGGGGTCCTGTTCTCCGGTGTTAAGTTCTGGATGTCTTGGGTGTGGCCTAGTTCAGGTTCACCAACCTGTGTTGTACAGTGTTGGCGCAGAACAACAATGCTGTAACACAGTTTACGCAGCCTAATATCCGCCTCCTGTATACATAATTCTAAATCCCTCTTTGAAATTAATGCCAAAATATTGAAAGTGTGTTGATCAAATCACATTCTGTCATACTCATACTTGGACCAGCCCAAACAGTATTATCCATGAAATCACCACGCATTACGTAATTTAACAGTGCTTTATACAAGGGAGTCAGTTTATTGTTACTGACACACCTGAATACACATTTATCTAATCACATGAAATGACGCGAAATACACGTTTTCAAAATAAACGACTCATTTTACTTGAACATACCTTTCAAACTAAAATATTCCATTTTAAATATCAAGTCTGTAATTACATGTTTAATATAACAAAACAACTTTCTGTGAGTTATAAACAGTAAAATACTTTACCATCCCGGTAGTGAAAACTAACACATTGGGCTCAACGCTTTGGTGGGTAAAATATCAGTTGATTTATTTCAGAACTGTACCCTTATCATCCCGTCTTCTAATCGAAGTCTTTACGGCAGTGGGTTTTATGGAGTAGCAATAATGTTGGAAGATTTCCCCGCAACAAACATAACACAGGGTGGAGTGCAGAAAGACGAAACGACTCCATTGTCAAAGGTCCCGCTGCAGGTCAGGGATATTAATATAAATATTTAAATTTAAAAAAATGAAAACATTGGCGAACAGAAAAAAAAATGGAATGGACGGTATGGTTAAACCCTATCATCTTTGACGACCCCATGGCATCATTATTCAAATACCAATGTTTGATAGTTATACAACGCGTAGTCAGCTCGCTGAGTAAAGTTCTGCACACACGCTGCTCCCTGTAGTTTTTTCTCCATAATTATCCACAAGGATGAACCTGCCTTTTGTTTCCACACGTGGCAGCACGGGTCGCTTACATATGTCCGTTTGTAGGACAGATCGGAGAAAAGTCGCATTTTAAAAAGGTCCTTTATGAACTATATCACTTGCTTAATATCGCTACGTACTCAGAGATTGACTTTGCTTCTTACTGTCACAGGCATACGTGACATGTTTATTTATTTATTTATTTATTTTTAAATTGACGATTGTATTTCTGAATTTCTCATTTGTCATAAATTGGGGTTTTATAATGTGTGAAATAACTTTGACATTCCAGTATCTTGTTTGTATAAAGGATGGCTGTAATTGTGGCAACCCGCCAACTTTCACAACACCACCAGAGACAATAAACCTACGTGCTGGGCAGACCTTCACGAAAGACTTCATAGCAATTTATCCCAATGGGTATGTTTGCACTTGCAAGCACTTCTTTGTTCTATCAGCATACAACAGACAAATTTAAAATGCCATGTAGTTCAGACTTCAGTTGACAATGGAGTCTGCGTATCGACACGACAGCACATAATCCCTACCCTTGCATATATTATTTTCATCACGTCCATTTCTTTCCACACATACAGAATAGATGCCATCATCGTCGTTCCACCAACCGGTGCTAGTGTGGGTGCAATGGTTACTGTAAATGATAACACGGCATCGGTTAACATAACCTGGACTCCGGCCCCTGCACAGCACGGACACCACCTGATTTGTTATCAAGCCTTTGGCAGTGATAGGTAAGTTCAGACTCATCTAAGGGTGCTTTCCCAGATATTTAGATCGATCTAAAGATTAAGATTTAGATCGACCTAACTCCCTGGGGTGTTTACGTTAAATTGCAGTCAGCCGAGCGGGCACCATAGTTAATTACCTCCTTACAGCTTTTAGTAGGCGGAACAGACGCTTAAGTCGGCCAAGCTGACAGTAATCTAGTGAGACTTCCCACAGGGATAGATCGATCTAAAAATCTATTGAAATGGGGTGTAAGACCTTGTTCCAGTACCCTATTCGAGCTAGCAGGATCGACCCAACTCTAGCAATGGAACCATGGAGTCTTTTACAGAATGAATATCCGAGCACTAACACCGAATTGGTCAATTACTTAATAGATGTCCATGTTTCCTGAGAATACTTGTGAATGCATATTATGCGCAGCCGCTGTCTGCTCTGAAACTGACGCTGAATCAAGTAACGGAGCTCAAATTTAAGAAACCCCTCTAAGGGCTTATTCTGATTGAAATCCATCTGTGTAGTCGTAGTATATGGTTCAAGTATTAAACTTTCCAATTTCTACACTAAAACATAGAACTATACCTGACAGAGCTTTCGATCACATCCGTGATCATCTTCAATGTGCTGTCATATGGGACGATCACTGCTCACCAGTGATTTGGTGATTGAGTTGTCCCAAATGTGTGACAGTTGGTGCCCCCCATCTCTGCTCAAGGTTGGGTTATGTACCTTGATGCAAATGGCCTCCTTAGCACCATTTCATACCAAGAATAAAGCGGAAGATTGTGATTAAACTGCAATATTTACTGAAAATAAGAATCACAGAAGATAAAAACATATTTCCATAAATTGACGTTTGTCTGTTCAAAGCAATAACTGTCTCGTCTGCTGATCTTACTTTTATATTCACGAGGAAGAGAAAGAACATTAGAAACAATTACAATTCGAATCAGCAAATTATATTATATTATATTATATTATATTATATTATATTATATTATATTATATTTACAGATGTCCTGGACCGTCCCTTTGCGACAAACTTGTAGTAGGTAATGTGTAATATTTCGATATTGGTGGTTGCAACTTGGGTACTTTGGAACTATTGCTAAAATCATACTTGCACTTGAACGGGATGTCTTGTTCCATTTTATTTTATAATGGAGCTCATGAATTATTTAGACTGCCATGTTTCCAAACATATCAGAATGGAATATCCAAAGCATTTTGCACGTTCTTGTGAAGATTTATCTTCTTAAATGTATGAATATGGAAAGAAGTAATACACAAAATTGAAAGACATCGATTGCAAATAATTGGCAGAACCCCACTCAGCTAAGGATTTGATACTTTAAATATGTTAATGTGTTATAGATAATAAGTGATTTTCACGTGAAAAAATTACTTGCTATTTGGATGTAGCCTTGACCTCTGGTGACCTTTAAAATAGAAGCAAATGGCATGCGGTACATCATTCAGTAAGAGTAGATACTTAATAAATATATATTAGGTTTCCAAAATATGACATTTTGGCAATTTTGCTCAAAATAATATTTCGACCTTTAATATAGCGGCAAATGGCATGCGGTACATCATTCAGTAAGAGTAGATACTTAAAAAATATATATTAGGTTTCCAAAATATGACATTTTGGCAATTTTGCTCAAAATAATATTTCGACCTATAATTAATTCTTGACCTTAACATGCGGTGACATTGAAACAGCTGTAAATAATAGATGGTACTTCACAATATAGGAGTTGACACTTTGAATACGTTTCTGAGATACTGAGTTGCCAAAATATTAACATTTGGGCGTTTTTTTTTTTTTTTTTTTTCTGAAAACATCCATTGACCTTGCATTTTGTCCATGATTTTACCTCTGGTGACAATGAAAGTTGTTGCAAATGATTGGTAGTGCCTCATTTAGTAGAATTTAAAATATGTTCCTTGTACATTTGGTTACCAAGTCAAGTATAGTTAGGTGACCCACCCCATTCAAAGGCGGCCATATTACACTGTCACGGGAGGATGTCTGGGGATTTTCTTTTCAATTTGGCTTCATTGGGCCTTCAACAGACGGGAATCAGTTAAGATACCTTTGTCACCATTTTTCCAACATCAGTGGGGAAAATGTGCTCGTTTCTTATCCAAAAAATGACACATTACTGCTGCGTCTTCAATAACATAATTATTTACATGAGGTTTAGCAAAAATGACCGAGGGTTTATCAACATATAAATTGTCGCAGTTATATATATATATATATATATATATATATATATATATATATATATATATATATATATATATATATTTTTTTTTTTTTTTTCTTCAGGACAGGGATCTGTCTTCATCCTTATTACATATATATGATTGATCTGTCACTTTAATACACAATATTTTATGTAACCTGGCTTTTTTTATTGTTCTCTTTGGTCTAGTGTAAATTGGTTCTTCAATATAATGACTGTTCTCACGTGCTTCTTTCATGCTGGTCCATTACCACATGATCCACCAGGTGGTAGCCCCGGTCAAGACGCAAACAATCGACCGCCATGTATTGGTTATAACATTGTATCGTTTGACATCTTATGCATTACACACTTTAACTTAGTTTGCAAAATTAATAGTTTCTGTAACTGTTTTATATTCAAGTATTGCTTATAATGTTGTCCCTGCAAAAGTGGAATAAAATATACAATTCTACGTTCACAGACTCTTCAGTTGACGGCGGATTGTGCCCGTACGGCGATTGGAGTGATTGCTCGGTAACGTGTGAAAATGGTACACAGACACGCTCTGAGGAGTGCAAATGCCCTGAACCCTCCTACGGTGGCGCCGACTGTGTAGGTGCCAAAACCGAGACTCAGTCTTGTAGTGGCCCCCCTTGCCCAGGTAACGACCCCCTCTCTCCATCTCTCTCCACCCCCCTCTCTCTCTCTCTCTCTCTCTCTCTCTCTCTCTGAAATCGCAGTTAAAACAGACGTTTCATTGACCAAACCTAAAACAATATTTCATTATGTACTTTTATTGCCCCCCAGTTCACGGCGGATGGTGCACGTACAGCGATTGGAATGATTGCTCAGTGACGTGTGGAAATGGTACACAGACACGCTATAGGGAGTGCAAGTGTCCTGAACCCGCTCACGGTGGCGCCACCTGTGTGGGTGCGACAATCGAGACACAGTCTTGTAGTGTCCCCTGTTGCCCAGGTAAAGAAATGCATCTCTCTCTCTCTCTCTCTTTCTCTCTCTCTCTTTCTCTGAAATGCTGTATAGACATAGCCCAAACCACAAGAGCGCGGACTTCAATATAATCATGTCAGGCGACGTGTGATGCAAGAGACCAGGTTGTAACTTCCCAACAATGTGCATGACGTAAACAATTCAATTATATTAAGGTGTGAATATTATAACATGTGAAGCTTCGACGCAGAGCCCGTTTTGGTTTTTATCCATATCACCCCCAAAATAATCTACTCATCTGTTCTTTCGTCCATATGTGGCCTATCCTGCAAATATCATCAAGGTTCGTCCAAAAAGTTTTGCGTTATGTTTCGAACAAACAAACAATCTTACGTCATCATGAACAGGCGATAAGGCAATATTGGGGACCTACTAATGGGAACCTTATATCCCTTTTGAGGGCGGCGATGACATTTTAACCCTCAAGTGACCGAGTGGGGTCATTTACGACCCCAGCCATATGATTTAATGTGCCATTTCCTTATTTTTTATTCGAATTTTCTTTCCTTGCATGAATTTGTCAGTCTACTAATCCTACACACTTTCACAGTTTTTTGTAGGGATCAACCAATTATTGTGGCGTATACATTACAAACTCTTGTGGGGTCATTTATGACCCCAAAGAGAAGCATTAGTTTTTAAATATTAGTTTTTAAATTTTATTCAAATTTTTTACCCACGCAACACTGACAGGAAAATGCCACATGCATGTGCTTCATGCAAACAGCCAGTGTGCCCAAAACATAGGCACAAATAAGTGGTTTGTGAAGATTGTGCTTGAAGTGTCACTAATAGTGCATCACTAAATCTAATTTCAGTAGCTTTGTTGGAACTTGTTCTCATAACTGGGTCTCTCATTTTGACGGTTACAATTTTCGGGTATTTCGGAAATCTAAAGAATTCTGTCGATATCATATATTATACATATATTAACAAATTGTTTGTGTGGATTCTGTTTCATACACAGATGTGATAGTAACATACATGTAGGTTGATTGAATGTATTCTGAGTAGTATTACTTCCTTGCCAGCATTAGGGTATTCCCTACTCAGCAAGTCAGCTAATTATTCTTATTGAAGTTAGCAGGATGCTTTCTCAACATGAGTCAAAATATTTTTACTCAAATTAATTTCGTAATGTACTTTTTTTCATTTAGTGTGGCAAATAAAAAGAGAAATATTGTGGAAACTAACAAGGACTGTCTAAATACCGGTGTAATGTTCTTAAAATCTGTGCTTGGTTATTTCATGCAATAAAAGTATTATTACCAAATACTTATTACATTAGATCATTATAAAATACTTGTCTTAAATCCTGGGAGTAGTACAGGTGTGATAAACCCTCCACAGCCTTTTATAATAAGGATCCCTGTACAGAGCACAATGGGGTCATAGATGACCCCACTTGGTCATTTCAGTCAGTAAAATAGCTTGGTCTCTTGAGGGTTAATGCTTATGTTCCAGTGGATGGTTATCTGAGTAATTGGTTACCGTGGTCTTCTTGCACTGCTGCCTGTGGACTGCCAGGAACGGTGAATCGGTCACGTACCAAGGAGTGTATATATCCCGTCCCAGATTGCCGTGGTGATGACTGTGGCCAACTTCCAGAAGTATATGAAAACTGCACCCAAAAGCCGTGTTGTACAACAATTGGTGGATCACCGGGTTCATTCCAACACTACAGAGGTTAGTATCCTATTGTAAAATTCGGATATAACATGACAAAAATAGCTTTTATATGATAACGGATTCTGTTGCAGGCCCATATATAAAACCGCACACAGTAGATTCATATCCCCATATTTTTTTCTGTTATTACCGTTGGCAATAAAGTTTGACAGTTTTCATCTCAATTACAGAATTGATACAAAAACAACAAGCATTACTTAAATCCGGTTTTACATATCATAATTTTTTTTGCTATATAAGGTGTAAAACTGTATGTACTGGTATGTTATATAAAACCGTACATGTGACATGATTTCAAGATGATTTTTTTAAACAACTGGTATTAACAATGTGACTTTCATTGTTATTTCTAGGAAATAGGCTTCATGATCTTTGCGTGAATTTCCGGCTAGCTAACACAAATGACAATTATGTCACCTTTAGATGTGGGATTGTACTGATTGAAAGTATCCAAAACTATGGTAAGCCGAGACTGTTTTTTCCCTATATAATGGGTTTCTTATTGTGGTAAAAAAAAAAAAAAAAAAAAAAAAAAATAAANTACAGTGTACTAAAATATGTTCCTTGTACATTTGGTTACCAAGTCAAGTATAGTTAGGTGACCCACCCCATTCAATGGCGGCCATATTACACTGTCACGGGAGGATGTCTGGGGATTTTCTTTTCAATTTGGCTTCATTGGGCCTTCAACAGACGGGAATCAGTTAAGATACCTTTGTCACCATTTTTCCAACATCAGTGGGGAAAATTTGCTCGTTTCTTATCCAAAAAATGACACATTACTGCTGCGTCTTAAATAACATACTGTAATTATGTACATGAGGTTTAGCAAAAATGACCGAGGGTTTATCAACATATAAATTGTCGCAGTTATATATATATATATATATATATATATATATATATATATATATATATATATTTTTTTTTTTTTTTTTTCTTTCTTCAGGACAGGGATCTGTCTTCATCCTTATTACATATATATGATTGAACTGTCACTTTAATACACAATATTTTATGTAACCTGGCTTTTTTTATTGTTATCTTTGGTCTAGTGTAAATTGGTTCTTCAATATGATGACTGTTCTCACGTGCTTCTTTCATACGGGTCCATTACCACATGATCCACCAGGTGGTAGCCCCGGTTAAGACGCAAACAATCGGCCGCCAAGTATTGGTTATAACATTATATCGTTTGACATCTTATGCATTACACACTTTAACTTAGTTTGCAAAATTAATAGTTTCTGTAACTGTTTTATATTCAAGAATTGCTTATAATGTTGTCCCTGCAAAAGTGGAATAAAATATACAATTCTACGTTCACAGACTCTTCAGTTGACGGCGGATTGTGCCCGTACGGCGATTGGAGTGATTGCTCGGTAACGTGTGAAAATGGTACACAGACACGCTCTGAGGAGTGCAAATGCCCTGAACCCTCCTACGGTGGCGCCGACTGTGTAGGTGCCAAAACCGAGACTCAGTCTTGTAGTGGCCCCCCTTGCCCAGGTAACGACCCCCTCTCTCCTTCTCTCTCCACCCTCTCTCTCTCTCTCTCTCTTTCTCTCTCTGAAATCGCAGTTAAAACAGACGTTTCATTGACCAAACCTAAAACAATATTTCATTATGTACTTTTATTGCCCCCCAGTTCACGGCGGATGGTGCACGTACAGCGATTGGAATGATTGCTCAGTGACGTGTGAAAATGGTACACAGACACGCTATAGGGAGTGCAAGTGTCCTGAACCCGCTCACGGTGGCGCCACCTGTGTGGGTGCGACAATCGAGACACAGTCTTGTAGTGCCCCCTGTTGCCCAGGTAAAGAAATGCATCTCTCTCTCTCTCTCTCTCTCTCTCTCTCTCTCTCTCTCTCTCTCTCTCTCTCTCTCTCTGAAATGCTGTATAGACATAGCCCAAACCATGTACCCCACAAGAGCGCGGACTTCAATATAATCATGTCAGGCGACGTGTGATGCAAGAGACCAGGTTGTAACTTCCCAACAATGTGCATGACGTAAACAATTCAGTTTTATTAAGGTGTGAATATTATAACATGTGAAGCTTCGACGCAGAGCCCGTTTTGGTTTTTATCCATATCACCCCCAAAATAATCTACTCATCTGTTCTTTCGTCCATATGTGGCCTATCCTGCAAATATCATCAAGGTTCGTCCAAAAAGTTTTGCGTTATGTTTCGAACAAACAAATAAATCTTACGTCATCATGAACAGGCGATAAGGCAATATTCGGAACCTACTAATGGGAACCTTATATCCCTTTTGAGGGCGGCGATGACATTTTAATGCTTATGTTCCAGTGGATGGTTATCTGAATAATTGGTTACCGTGGTCTTCTTGCACTGCTACCTGTGGACTGCCAGGAACGGTGAATCGGTCACGTACCAAGGAGTGTATATATCCCGTCCCAGATTGCCGTGGTGATGACTGTGGCCAACTTCCAGAAGTATATGAAAACTGCACCCAAAAGCCGTGTTGTACAACAATTGGTGGATCACCGGGTTCATTCCAACACTACAGAGGTTAGTATCCTATTGTAAAATTCGGATATAACATGACAAAAATAGCTTTTATATGATAACGGATTCTGTTGCAGGCCCATATATATAACCGCACACAGTAGATTCATATCCCCATATTTTTTCTGTTATTACCGTTGGCAATAAAGTTTGACAGTTTTCATCTCAATTACAGAATTGATACAAAAACAACAAGCATTACTTAAATCCGGTTTTACATATTATAATTTTTTTTGCTATATAAGATGTAAAGCTGCATGTACTGGTATGTTCTATAAAATATATGATTTGAAGATGATTTTTTTAAACAACTGGTATTAACAATGTGACTTTCATTGTTATTTCTAGGAAATAGGCTTCATGATCTTGGCGTGAATTTCCGGCTAGCTAACACAAATGACAATTATGTCACCTTTAGATGTGGGATTGTACTGATTGAAAGTATCCAAAACTATGGTAAGCCGAGACTGTTTTTTCCCTATATAATGGGTTTCTTATTGTGGTAATATATATATATATATATATATATATATATATATATATATGTGTGTGTGTGTGTGTGTGTGTGTGTGTGTGTTGTTTGCTAATTATAAAGACTGATAAAGCGCCCAATATGGACATCGATTGGAATATCAAATTGCCATAACTTTGGAAATAAAGACTCAAAATACATGGATATTTTTTTTTTATTAAATTGCATTTAAAAACCAACGTGAATCTTATGTAGGTACTCATCATGTTATATATTTTTAGAGTTTTTAAAATAACGTATGTTTTTGACATGTTACTAAATTTTATTTCATCATTATTATTTTTGCATTTTACGATACATATCCACAATGCATTCCTTACCCTCAAAAAGTGCCATGCGGAACATAAAGTGTTATTTCTGTTTTTCAAATTGAAATATTCCAGATGAGACCTACGTTGCTGCCGTGCAGGCTGCCGTGACCGCCGTATGTACCAACCAATCACGTCCGGTTTGTCACGTGACAATCCCTGCCCCTTCTGGCTGCCCATGCCAAGTGATTATAAGCTACATGTGTTGCGATGAATTGTATTAAATGGTAAGTGTTTATGAAAATAGAGGTTAACTGTTAGAAACAAAATGGTCAGGTAAACTAATGATGGTGAATTTCAAAACTTCTTGAAACTAGAACTTCATAAATTTGCATATGTACAAAAAGTTTCCTATGTCTCTTGGAATCGTTGGTCTCCTTTTATGCTATATATGTATTGCATTTTGAATCCAAGCTTAAGTATTTTTCAAATTTTATTATTTATATTTACAGAGATACGCCAGGACAAAACGGACTTATGGAGATATTTCCCGACTGCATTTTAATATGCAGTTATATATTATTCCCACTGATTATTAGTAGCAGATAAAAAAAAATAATAATAAGAAAAATATAAAATATGGGGAAAAAAAACTGTCGCAGTTTGCTTATTAACCAATTTCATAAAATATAATTTACCTCTCGAATTAACTTAAAAATTTACCTTGCTTGTATTAAAGGTCATTATGTACTCATAATATTCTGGTGGGGTGAAATATTATATATATTTTAATATCCAAATACTAATAAGAAGCATTTTTTTTTTATTTTGTTGGAGGAAGGCTTGGTGTCGTTTAGGTACGCCTATTGCTTTTTTTAATTCCAATAATACAAAGGGTTGGTTAATTGATTTGATGATAAGTAAGCCTGTTAGATTCCAGAGGCACTTCGTTATGCACCATTTATGTTATTTAATACTTTACTTAACTGATCTTATTTAATCTTCAGATTACATTTACATATCTTAATATTCGTATGCACTCATTTGCCGTGATAAGGGAGTGGTTATAAAGAGTGTCTTGTAAAAAAGGCATCCTTCTTCATGCAAATAAAACTGTCGCAAATGCTTCAGCTTGGTTGTTTCCCATACCTTATTGCTAACTGTACGTTTGGTAAGCTCATAGAAATTATATACCATTGTCAGTTTCAAAAGTAACTAATTTTCTCCTACTTTTGAATCATAACTCGACACGATCCTCTACTTTCTTTTGATGCATTGTTGCCGTACTAACCAAATAACTTAGTTATAAACGAAGAAAGATTGATGAAGACCGCCATAGAATACCAAAATAAGGTACCAGGATATTGCTGCATTTAAAAGCAAATTGAATGTCTGTAAGAATCATTTATGGTAAGACAGGGACGTACATTAGATTTCAGCGGTCTCACCATTAGTGGTTCTCTCACCGGCTCTAGTCACAGCGGTCTACCCAGCAGCGGTTTACCCAGCTACCTTCGGCGACAGCAGTCTCACCAGAAGCGTTTTTTTTTTCAATTTGTTTTATTTTAATCGGATTTTTGTATTATTTTTACATCAAATTTTATTTAATTTATTTTTTGTTTTATCTTCTAAAATTTTTGATCCGAACACCTGCTTTGCATACATAAGACCGAAAGCTAAGACAACTGCAGGGTTACTATGGTTACCGCCAATGCAGCGGCGCTTGTACATGTTTTAAAATTTAGTATTCTTCTAAACAGGCCATGGAAAGAGATGGGAATAGTGTTGGAGACAGCTAGGTTAAAATATTGCGTTTCACTTATTTCAGTTTGATCGCATGTTCAATAAAGTTTTAAATTCTTAATTTGTTTTGTTCTTTTTGTGTTGGTTCAAAATAATTAATGCATGAATTATGCTACAAGTAAAGATCCGTATATATATATATTCCGTTTTACATATTCCTTATTATGGGAACAGGAATTGCTTTTCATCGTCCATTATTTATTATGCACATCATGCAGGTATCTCCATGGACGAGGCACGTCATTTAATCTGATGATCTTTTCTCTTGGATTTATTACTTCGGCTGCCTCCATGGCGTACGGTCAGATGGGATCTACGGTGATAAGTCTTCTTAGATGTCTTCGTTGCAGGTGGGCAGTCCGTTTACCTGTACTGCTGTCAATGACTGGGACATTGATTTACATCTTCCAATTCATGAACGGTTTTGAAAGTAAGCATTATTCGCCATTAAATGCATAGAATAACGAGCAGCTTATTTATAGCCTATTAGATACATGCAGCGTAGCCAAGACCATTGAGATAGTTACAACATATAAACCCTGTTTTTTTAGCTCTTAGTCAGAATTTAATTTGTAATTTTAATAACGTGTCTGGTAGATTCACTTGCAACAGTATGTATGTCAGTATGTGCTATTTGGCATTTTGAAAAAAAAAAAATAAATAAATAAAATGTAAATTTTCAGCTTCCAATATTATTCATGTATTGAATGCCTCATTTTCATACATTTTCATGTTACTATTATATTATTATATCTTTTAATGACAATTTAGTCCTGTCGTCAGCAGTGGCGAAAGCTAAAACAAGAGGCAACTTGGTGGCTATGAACGGCACCGTTACGTCCGGAGAAACCATCTACCGGGAGAATAACAAGGACCCTCTTTCCCAGTTAACAAAAGCTATGTCGGATGTTAAGCCATCCAAAACTAGTAGCTCCAAATCTCCTTCATCAACATCCTGTAAAGAGGAATCGTTATCTGCAGCACAACATGACTTGGGCCAACATCAAAATACGACAACAGACTTTGTCTTGGTGTGGTCGCATTATGCCGCAATTCCACAGACGTTTATGGATAAAATAGATACCTTTCTCCAGTTAAATCCAGGGAAACGCGTTATAATTTTATGTGGAAGCAGTGGATGTATAGATCAAATAGACGACACGTCGTGGAAACACGTAGCAGCATTTCGTTTACTGTTATCTGAGTTAACTCATGGCACACCGCTGGACGATTTTGTCTCTAGATCCGACATTCTGAAATTGATCATGGGTCGTAAATTTATGGCAGTCGTACAAGAAATAAGTGTTTTACTTGTATTGTGGAAATATGGTGGACTTTACATAGATGTAAGAAGAATAATGCCGTCAAATTTACCAGATGAATATTTCACAGGGGAATGGATGTCTACTGAAGGCATCTTTTTCGTATCCAGATTTGAACAACATTCGTTGTTCGTCAAAAATGCCATGGCCGAAATTCAGTTGGCATACAGCAATCTCAGTAGAAGTCAAATCCAAAATTGGGACACTGCTTCAGTCTTGTTGAAATCAAAAGTTCTAAGTCAGGTAGATAAGAGACCGATTGAAAAGGACCGTGCAGATTCTGCAATACCTTTCTTGCAAGATGAAGTCTTTGGGATCCTAACTTTTGACAATCGAGTGAAGGTGGCTAGAGACATCAACTTTGGCGATGAGATTCAAACGCTAGCAGGGCTACAATTTCTTTCCTTTGTTGACCTGTTTGTGGACAGGGATACTTGGAGCGTCACCAGTGTAGTAAAGACATTTGCTCAGTCGGAGAATACTGACAATTTTTGGGAGGAAAACACTAAAAGAGAAAGTCAAGGAAAGGCAACAAATCCGGATTTGTACATGGCCCGAAATGTTGCAGGTAATGGCAAATCTAAAACAAGAGATACAAAAGATAATCATAGAAGAGGGTCCATTGTTTCCAACGAAACCAATAATCTCAATGAAGCAATCACAATATTTCTTAATGGATGGTATAACGCCGGCAACATGATGTGGCCACCGAAAGTTAATCTAAACCCCTTGATTTTATCAATGCATTTTGGATCGAATTTCTGGAAGAAATTACTAACTGAATCGGGCAGAAATTACCTTCGATATCATGGCCCTGTGGGTGCTCGTGATGACGTCACTTTTAATTTCTTAAAATCACAAAATTTATCAGTTTATAAATCGGGCTGTTTGACACTTTCAATGTTCAATCCCAACCCCACCATGAAAAGAGAGGGTATATTTGTCGTTGATGTGAACAAACGCGCTTTAGAATTGATTGCTCCATATCAAATACGAAAAACAGCGATAAACGTCACCCATAATTTGCCCAGTTCGAAGAAATTTGATAGATTAACACGCTACGAAGCCGCAAAAAGTTTGATGGAAAGTTATTCACGCGCAAAATTAGTTATAACCTCGAGTATCCATTGCGCGCTTCCTTGCGTTGCCATGGGGATTCCAGTAGTTTTTGTAGAAACTGATATCTTACCTGGAGGTGGAAGGCGTCAAACTGAGGGCTTAACAGAACTTTTTCACACAGTTAATGTAGACCTCAGGATGAGAACCTACCGGGGCCTGGACAACTTTAATTGGGACAGTCCGGAAATGAACCCAAATCGTGATATCTACATGCGCTTTCGAGCCACCTTGTGGTACGAGATACGAAAATCTCGCGCATTACGAGAAACGGCTATAACATTTGGGATCGCACCCTTCAAAAAATCCATGCAGTTAAAAAAAAATTGAAACAACTGAACCGGTGTTCTATCAAGTGTACACAACAAAGAATCAGACAAAGCGGAACCGCCGTTCACTCGAGAGTATATTTTACCACCATCCAAACTCGAAAGTGCGCATTCTAAGCAATGTTTTGACACAGAAGGCGTTTTCTGAGTTCAGTGAAGCAGGTTTTCAAGTAGAGGTCGAGAACTATACTCTTGAAAACTTACTAAGGCGCATTGAAAATCTAGAACCAGATACCTTCGCAGGTCGCTCGAAAGCGTTTTTGAAAAGAATACCCGTTATTTCAAAAGGACCAAATTGGTGTGCCCACGAAAGTGACTTGATCAGGTTGCTATTGTTATATATGTATGGTGGCGTTTACATAGACACTGACGTCATTTTGGTAAAGAGATTAGACGCTTTAAATAATGTTACTGCATGGGAAAACAGAGAAAACTCTTGGTTAAATAACGCTGTTGTCATATTTGATAAACACAATCCATTTATCCGTGAGTGTATTAAAGAATACCTCCTTAACTATAAGCAGAGAAGTTGGGGGGGAAATGGGCCGCAACTTCTCACCCGCGTGGCGAGAAAGCATAGCACGTGGGTGTGTGACGTCAACAGATTTGAAGAGGTATCGAAAGACAAGTCATGCATAGTCAGACGTTTGTATCGGCAATCATTTTATCCTATTGAGTTTCCTCATGTTATACGAGAATGTTTCCTTGATAAAGGCAAAATAAACGAAGAGGTCTTTGCTCTGCATCTATATAACAAATTTTCAAAAATGTATAGGGGCGCTACCAAACCAGGGACGCTCTGCCGTTACCTTCTGAACAATTTTTGCATATTCTGTGGAGATTTTGTTTAAATTGTTTATAACGCTTGCATGACAGAAGCAAGCGGCAAAAAATGGAGGCTTTTAATATAAAATCATTGTGGTATGACCTACAGAAATAAATATTAATGATGCTGGTGTATATTTTTTCCAGTTCACGTTTCACGTGAAATATTCACTTATTCATATATATTTGAACAAAAGATTTACAATAATAAAAGCGTAGAAGAAACAGAAGCATGCCAGGTTAGGAAGACAGGCCGAATGTCTTCATATTATCATGATAATTATGAAAGGTGGTAGATTACAGAATGTTTATGATTTGTTGTTGTAATATTTATTCTAATAATAATTTATTGATCCCATGTGCCTACCATGTGATTGACTTCGTCAATCTTTATGTTATAAATTGCTGCATTCCATGTCAAACATCGCAATTTTTCTGCGTCCAATTTTAAAAGTCTGCATACTTTTGTCTTTTAAGTAAAAATGTCACTTTTTTTCCTCTTCGTATCTGTTAATGGCAGTATTTTGTCACCTTAAAACTGCCTTCTGAACAATTTGTGCATGTTCTGTGGGGATTTTGTCCAATCCATCTACATGTACCAGGATAATGCTTGCATGATAGAAGCAAACGATAAAATAATGGAGGTCTGTAATAAAAAATCAGAGTGGTATTACATACAAAAATAAATATTTATCATGATGGTGATTATTATTTACTGTTCACGTTTTACATGAAATATTCACCTTTTCCTCTAGATTTGCACAAATGATTTACAATAATAAAATTCTAGTAGTAATGGAAGCACGCCTGGTTAAAGAAGACTGGCTGAAGAAGTTGGCTAAATGTTTTCATGAAAATTACTGAAAGTGGTGGGATACAGAATGTTTATATATTATTGTAATACGTCTTTAATAGTGTTTATTGACCCCATGTGTCTACTATGTGATTGACCTCGTTGCATGTTATGTTATAAATTGTAGTATCCATAGTCAAACATGGCAGTATTTTTCGTCCATTAAAAAAAATCTGCCTAGTTTTAGCTTTTTTCTGGTGCATGGATACAGGAGATATTTAGTGTGACTTGGGGTGTAACTGTCCCTGAGGGGTGGGGTGATCGCTTGCGTGTCAAACAATGAAGCTGCACGAATTCACTGATTACACCTAACTAATTATAATCCAGAGCAGCCGTAGAGTTGGACCCAGCCAGCCATGCAAGAAAACGCAGTAGATACTCCAGCGCAGTAGACTACTGCAATCATACTGCAAACATGCTTCAAATCTGCTTCGATTTGGGAGCTAATTAGCATATTTGAAACATGCTTCTATCATGCTGCTAATCTAGATCTACTGCATTAATGCTCCTCTCTGTACAAACCTATGCACTTTTTGGAGTAGAATTGCAGTAGACTATGCTGCATTTCTACTGCAAATATGCTCCACACCATTACTGCGTTAATGCTATTTTGCTACTTCGATACTACTGCATTTTCGTGCGGGCAGTACGATGTGTGAATCTGAAGAGCTGTCTTCGTTTTGGCCAAAAATTAATTTTCCTGGAGTAAACAACAATTTTCTCATACTTACCAATGGTTAATGAATCCATTTTTACATTCAAAGTTAGTCCCTGTTTTTTTTTTCTAAAATGTTTGGTTTTTTGTTAAAATCTCGTAAGAGATTATAACAGGGTATAGACATCAATGGAGGTCACATGGTCTGAAGACAAGCTCAGCTATCAGAATAATAGCTACAACTGCTGTTTTTGTCGTAAAACAGAATATATAATATTTCTATGATTTATTCACAATGTTTTCATTATGAAATATAGACCTCATACAAAGAGTTATTATCCACTTAACTATAAAACGACAAACTTTGAGGATGTCAATAAGAAATAATCACTGCGGCCTTTACATAAAAATAGCATCTATTTACATTGATCCATTTGATCTATATTCACAACAACTCATGTCAAAATTGTTTATCGAAAAAAGAAAACCAACCGTGTTCTCAACAATCTAGATGCAGGCAACCCTAAGCCTGTCAAATGTGGTTTTACTTGGCAAGGGTTATGTTGAAACAGACAATACATGTGTTCCCTTTTCTAACCGCTTACCTTTTTGCGGGAAGATTACATTGAGCATCCGATCTTGAATTTGAATGGTGAAGCGGTTTTATACACAATTATCTCCCCCAAAGTATTGGTTCCGTACGGGGTGGCACTTCTATTGTCCAGTGTGTGTAGATCATGGGGAAAAAGGTCTTCGAATGTCCTAGTATTAATTGCTTTGCAGACAGATATATTGTAAGGGCAACTCAGATACTCAGACTGACTAGCATTTCTAGGTCATTTGCGGCGATTTATTCTAGAATGTGACTCACATCTAATTTTACCCCTTTTCATCGCACCGTATTGCCGCTAGATGACAGTCAAGTATCGAAAAAACTGTGGAATTTTCGCGGAAGTAAAAACGAAAACAGGATTGACAAGTTCAGTACATTGCACATTGAATTAAGGTGATAAAGTGCAGGTTCTTTGTGTGTTATCTACTAAACACTAGACTCTGAATCTAGTAAATTAGCAACCATTATAGATAAGCAGACATAATCTTGAAGAACGAAAACACTATAGGTAAGCATGACAGCTGGCTTGGCTTTTATCTCTTAGTTAATTAGTTAATTAATCATTAATTAAAATCGATGTGCATTCCCGCATGAAAATGCAGTAGTATCGAAGTAGCAAAGAAGCATTAATGCAGTAGTGGTATGGGTCACATTTGCAGTAGAAATGCAGTATAGCCTATTGTAATTCTACTCCAAAAAGTGCATAGGTTTGTACAGAGAGTAATTGGCGTATGGCGAATTTGACCTGTAAGGTTTGCTGTGTTTGTTGTGTTAGCTATGATTGTGTTCGGTGTGTATCGTGTAAAATAAAATTTGATTTCCACCTGAGAGTCGGACGGAGATGCAGGTTGAATAACTGAAATAGGTATTCCAGTGAGCTTGCAGGTAAGTTTAACTATATTTAATAAAGGACCAATCCATAGTTTAAATTCATACATTTCTTATTTTATATATTTAATTTTATGGTGTTTTTGGCATTGTTATATTTTAATTTCTTTGTTCTGTCTTTCTTGTCTTTCGTCAGTGTAAATTTTGTTAATGTAATTGTTTAAAATTAATTTGTTTATATTAATCTTGCAGATATTTGGAGATATTTGGAGATATTTGGAGATATTTGTACAATAACAATAAAGAAACATCAACCCGAGCTATCGGTCTGTTACAGACCGATTCGCAGGAAGTCAGGTGATCAAAGTGAAGGCCTTTCAAATCAAACAGTAGCATTCTTTCTCTTGGCGGATCTCTTGGCGACCAGACGACTGCACGGGAATGTTTTGTACTCCTCAAAATAGGCCAGGTGAGTTGGTTATGGTTATGCTTAATGAGCACCAGACATCGTTCCAAACGGTTACTATTTTTTTTTTTATTCAGCATTCTCAATCTTAGGGCTGGATTATAAACATCACATTTACTCTCGCTGTTGACACAGGGCTGCTTTTTCAGCATTAACGCCTTTATGATCAATAAGGAATTAGGGCAATATCAACCCCTTCTCTCTCTCTCTCTCTCTCTCTCTCTCTCTCTCTCTCTCTCTCTCTCTCTCTAGCAACAAGGGGTCACCTCTTTTCTCGTTCACCTAAAAAAAACTTATTTCTCCCAAGTTTAATCGGATAACAAGCGTTTAGACACCATGTTTACCTGTCGAGTTCGACCTGTTTTGAGGACACCGATCAATAACCGTGATAATACCTGTGAAGGGGAATCCCCGCCTGTTGCATTGTGGGTATGTGTCTATTTTAGTCCGGTGACGTGCTGCTTTAAAGGATGGCTTGATGATTTAATGTAGTTTACCCAAGGGACGTTATAATCGGGATCGAGTTTGTGGGATATAATCCCATTGCATACACTCAGGCTTTCCGCTTCAAATTATAGGCAGTGGTGAAAAGCATTTGGATGTGATGTGTTAAGTCACTTATATGATTTGCTTAATGGAAGTTAAAAAAGGGAAAGAGGTACATTCAGGAATTCCATTGTCTTTTGCAATCTCGATCAGCTGATTTTTTTATTGTTCTATATAACGGTATAGAGAACTGTANCTATATAACGGTATAGAGTACTGTACCCGCCAGTATGTCTAAATAAATGCGTAACTGTTCTGTTGTGCCACGCTCGGCTGTCACCTTGATTGGATAGTAAACGATTGTCGTAAAATCGCTAAATGATATAAAAACCGGGTGCATAAACTTGAAAACCACCTAGGACAACCTTGGACTGCCACATTAATCCAATACAATGCAAAAATAAACTATAACAAGTGGTGAAAGCCTTCAAACCGAATGTCGTAAAGTCCCCATATACCTCCATAGAGACAATAAAATAGAGTCAGCTTGTGAAACAAAAATCGACCAACTTCAACATAATAATCGAAATAAAATACTGCCGGCCATCGGAGCGGCCTAAAACTTGGCACGCTTACCGCAAATACTACAGGCTACATCATCCCGTCACTCGTTTGTAAATTCCGTGCATGGCATACGCACAATCAAACCGTAAATCCAAATTCCACCTCTGATGTTTAAATTGGTCCTCTCTACAATCCAATTCGGGAAATGACGTAACCGCAGAGGTCGCATTGTCCAATGGCATGGCTTCTTTTTCGTAATGGTAGGTTAGATTTTATATCATTTAGCGATTTTAAATAAGATTAAATGTATAAATTAGAAACGTATTATAAGGAATATACTCTCACAAATTTACCACAACTGTATTTTATGTGTTATTCCATGAGAAACAAAGGGCTGTTTTTTAATTACCATTTTCAAGGAAGATGGTCTACGGTTAAATTAACTTGTTTTAATCAATTTTAATTAAGGTTGTTATTGTAATAATACTATATGAATGTAAAATGTAATTGCAGTAAGCATTATAGGTTTATAAATGCATACTTGATAAATTCATTTATGTGTTTTCTAGAGATGGATAGTGACAAATCGGCCAACAACGATGGAGAACAGTAAGTATTTTTCTGTTTATCGATGAACTAATTTCCATGAATCCTTTTCCCCCGACAAGCTAAAAAAGAATGAATGACTAGGGTGAAAAAAACGTGGAAATAACACGTGCTGTTATGTTTAGGTATCAACGTGCGACAAGAGTTGATTCAGTATTGTATTATGGTCCCCTTCCTTTACAAAAATGTTGTTTAATATTTTACGTAGATGAAATGGCTTAATATACGACACAATTTGTTGAGAAACAACAACAACAATAATAAATAAATAAATAAATAAATAAATAAAGACGTTCTGTTCAACAAGGTCATTTCAATACATGTTAATCGTGCAGCTTTGCTTGAAAGACCTAAACCAAATTAATAAGTAGGGCATTAAAGACACATTTATTTCAAACGCTTACCGCGAACAGCCTAACTTGCTTCTGTTAATTTTAGCCCTACGTCACAAATAAAAAATTACCTCCGTCTGGTACACTGCACTGGTGCATCAGTTATGTAGCCGTGTGGATATATTGTGTTCGCTGTGTCCTGCTCGCAGCGCCATATATAACTGTTCAAGCCAAATGCATTTTTCTTTGTTCTTATTTCCGTTTTCAAGACCATTGTGCTGCAAAGATAAACAAAGTAATGAGAGAATAAGAATCCTCATCATAATAATATCATCCAGAGCTATAATGTCTGACTTTATGACAATAGTTATAATGATGATAATTTAAATAATAGAATTAAAAAAAAAAAAAAAAAAAAAAAAAAACTATTGACCACGTGCCTGCAAAGATAAACAGTGATGAGAGAATACGAATGATAGAAAAAGGCGGCGGCGATATTTATAAACGACGAAAGGCGGGAAAGATGACCAATGGGAATGAGAAAGTATTATGACGCCCACGTGACAAAACAAAATATGTGCACTAGTGAACACAAGATATATCCATATGCCTACACTTGAAATTGTCTAAAATTGATGCAAATGGCAATTTTGTCTTAAAAAAAAAACTTTGGACATACCAACCAGGTGTCGAACACTTAGGGACCATTCCCAGACCCTATCGTACTAACTGTGAATTGAGCCATCTCCAAGGGGGTAATTAATTATCATTTATCAGCATCAGTAGGCGGGCCAGACATCTAAGCCTCTTAAGCTAAAAGCAATTTAGCAAGAAACCCTTTGGAGATGGATTGACCCTGTTACATCATTTTATTGTATGTATTATGAGGGGAGTACTGAAATAGTGTAAACATTGCGAGTTATGTTGAGTAGTAATGGGTATCTTGTTGTAGAATCTTAAATGAAATAAATAAACCGCAGTTCGTATACATTTTTTGTATTTTCGTCGGCCATTATTATTATTATTATTATTATTATTATTATTATTATTATTATTATTATCGCAGGTATGACCCAGTGGTGCAGGTAAACACATTTATTTTAAACCTTTTTGTGCTTTCTTTTCTCTCTTTCTCTTTGGGTATATTTTTTTCTTTCCTTTTTTTTCGTTGGATGCTGGTATCCATTCTAGGATTTTTTTTTTTTTTTGAAAGGGAGTTTAGGCCGTTTGTAAATCAAAATACATTTTTATGCTTATTAAAGACGAGATTCCTTAAATAAACGAGTAACAGATTTTAATAATTGACATTATCATACACATTTTCACTAATTTATTCTATTTCAATTTGCTTTAATTGATGCCTTTTTTTTCATATAATTATTGGCCTGACTGTAATTCAAATCGGTTTGCCATACAATATTTTTAACCCGCTGTTTGAATATGTTACGATTAGCAAGGTTGTAACAGCACCCTTCCATTTACTGTATCCGCATGTATCCGGGGTCTAAAAACCAAATATAGGCTGATCTTTTTTTTTTTTTTTTTTTGACAATAGAATGATGCACCGCAGATTGCTTATTTGTACCCACATAACAGAACATGACATGTTTCAGTTTCTCGACATGAATGTGCCAGATGGTCTCTGCCGTCGTGAAAAAACTCTTCAACTTGTTAAATGCCAGTCATTTAAAGAGGCCAACAAATCCTTCAGTGCACTTATAGGGGATATCCTCAGAGTGGCAGACACTGGACTGACAATCCCAAAAAGATTAATGGTCGAATTTTACTATGGTCGAGCCACATGTAGATTGGAATTGGTAAGTTTTGTCTATTCTTAAGGATGTAATTAGTTACGTCTTTTTAATATGTTTTCATTGGTATATGTTTACAAGACCTAAATGCACATGGTTTGGACAGTTTATTGGTTTATCATTTGAATAAACCTTATAATATTCACACATACATTTTTTATGAAATTGAACTTCAGACATTTGGTAGGAATATAGTTGCATTTGTGATCAAATATACTACCGCATTATAAAGCATGAAGTAATAAAAACATGCGAACAGACAGGCGTGGGTTTACGCTCTATATCAGGATTTTAAACCATAAATCAAATACAGGGTTGCTACTTAATATGGAATATTTTTTATCATTGTTATTTTTGAGTGCTGATTAATTTTTTTTGGCTTGAGTCATTGAAAAAGTATACCACTGAGTAATAAAAACATCCAGTCTTCTGTTGTGAGATATTTTGGTCAATGATATCAAATCTGACATAAGATGCCGTTCAAAAGAAAGGGACACCCCCAGAAAACCATATCAACAGTTTGATGTCAGTATTAACTTTAAGCTAAGATATTAAAGAAAATGATTGCCTCCGGACAGTGATGTGTTACACAGTCAAAGAACTCACTACATTAAATCATGAAAAGTCAATAATTGCGGGTATGACTTCCAGCAGCCGCTTGCAGCGCCCTCATCCTACATGGCATATCCTGTAACACGTTTTTTAGAGTTTGGATGGGGATATCATTCCACGCAGTGATATTTGCCTGTCGCAGTTCATCACTATTTACCGGCCGATGACCATAGCTATTAATTCTGTGAGTTACTTTTGCCCAAAGTTAATCAATTGGGTTCATATCTGGAGAGTTTGCTGGCCAGGGCAGTTGCTGAACCCATTGGTTTCGAAGAAAATAAGTGATTCTGCGGCCTCGATGTGGGGTTGCGCAGTCGTCTTGGTACACAAAGTTGTCCCTGAAGATGGCTTTTACCAATCGAAGCATCGTTTGCTGTAGAATGTCTCTGTAGGAATCCTGGTTGAGGTTGCCTCTTAGAAAAACCAACTGGTTCTGGGCACCGACATGAAATGCTCCCCAAACAGAGACGTTACCATCCCCTGCTTACACCCTAGGCCGTACACAATCATCGTTTTATGCCCCTCGTACACGTCGGTGGACACGGATTCGACCAGCAACCCTAAAAAATCCATATCTGGCCTCATCACTGAAAACGACGTGATTCCAGTGTTTTGACTGCAAACGCACGTGGTCCCCAGCCCATTGCAGACGTCGCTGTATATGACCTGCTGTTAACAGTGGTTTCCCTACTGGCCTTCGTGCAAAATAACCGGCTTGCAGTAATCTTGTTCACGATTGACCTTGAAACGGGCGTTTGAATGACATTCTGCCTCTCTTTTCTGAGGACACTGGTTGTCTTTGTACGACAAGCACGGTGTCCTCTAAGGAGAAGGCGATCCTGTCTTCTTGGTGTGATACGCGGACACCCTGGTGGAGGTATTGGAGTAGGTGCCCCTGTTGCATCATTTCTTTGGAGGACTTTACAAACGGTTCCTGATAAATGTTGAATTACCTGGCAATGGCTGTCCGTTTCTGGACATTTTCTCTGAGAGCAAGAGTCCCATAGTAAGCTGCGTTGCTTAGCTGTCGAACCATGTCTTCAATAAGATACCTGTCAAGTTTCAGAGCGATCCCTTTGTTGCTTCTCTAAACGCACTCCAAAGATTGACCAAACCCATGCGTTTTTATTCAAAGGCAGAAATTGCCGAAAAGACCAACCCTCTCATTTCTGACCACAGAACATGCAACTGCATGCATCAATTGTTTCGAGAGTTGTGTGGTAATAAGGTAACACACCTGGCTACACATGGAGTGACACCTCAGCTTTGGATTTAAAGTAGTTAGAGAGAAAATAAATATTTTGTAGAAAATTTACTCGCCAAAAAATAATATTCCATATTAAGTGGTAACCCTGTAGGTCGTTTGTGTGAATTCACAGGTAAAATCACGTCTCTCTGCAGAACGGTAGTTCGTGTATGTCTGTTTCTTTTTTCGCTAATTATGTGCAACATTAGCTACAAAACAAATGTAGGTATGCTCTATCACTGTTTTATGAACTTTATATGAATTTGGATGACCGTTTAGTGTACATTTGCCTTAGTTGCCAGGGCATGTTTTGTTTTTGGAAGGCCGAGAAGTGCCACTCTTAAGGTGTTTACGTTGACTTGTATTCAGAAGCGTTTATTTTTCAGGATTTACTTATTGAAGTTTTGGAAGATGTGCACGAAGGTAAATACGTCTCTCTCTCTCTCTCTCTCTCTCTCTCTCTTCGCCCCTACTCTCTCTCTCTCTCAACACGATTACTATAATGTGTATATGATACATGTTCACTATTGTACAATTGTAAGATCATGTTGCTTACTTAACGTGCGTGACTCTGATTCGGTTTTATATAATGCACAGATAATTAAAATGAGAGTGGTGCAACTGTGCATCTTAAAAAAATCATTTCCAAGGCGATGTTTGGGGCTATACAAAGGGGGTCGCCCTGGTTTTCGAAAGTGCCAATACTGATATATAATTACAATGTGGCAAATTATAGGATTCGTATTGTACGTTTACTTCTATTATTGGGATTGATTTTTGTAAAATTCCCGAATGTGAGGTCTGACCACTGAAATATGAGACTATTTCTCAGGAAGGTAGAAACGTTGCATCCCTATACGTCCCCGCACCGATACTCCCCGCACCGATACTACCCCTTAGTGGGGCCTATCGACGCGGGGAAGCAATGATGTGTGGGAGTATTGTTGTGGGGGAGTAACAGTGCGCCTATATCGGCAATTTTACTGGGGATGTATCGATGCGGGGATCTATTAGCCTATATCGGTGTCGGGTCGTATCGATGCGCATATATATTATAATACACAAAACTTTACTAAGGGGGATTATTGGTGCGGGGAGTATCGGTGCGGGGGAGCAACGGTGCAGAGGAGTACCGACGTGACCCCGAAATGTACATTAAATGTTATATTTTATTTCATATGATATGAACCTTGATATGAATGTTGAGAACACTGAGATAATATTTATTTTCATATATTTTCTTATATATATTCATATGTATTTATTGAAACCATGTATTTATCACCTTAGCACTAAGATGGGAAAAACCAGCTAGGTTATTATATTTACCTCCTCAAATTTCTCTTGTTCGGGATGCCACCATAACAAGATTACTAGAACAACTGCCGAATTGGATACTGGTATGTTAATATGCCGAATTGGATACTGGTATGTTAATAGCTTCAACATAAGAACATGCAGATACACAAGATTGACAGAACGACGAATGAAACAAACGTGACAAATTAAAAAAGCGTGTGCGTTTATGTGTGTCTGAGTCTGTGTCTATGTTTGAGGGGGGGGGGGTATCAAGACAGACAAAATACGAGGGTGTCGGAAGTTTAAGCAGCACAGACTTAGTAATGTAGTTAGAATTGTACCCTTGGTTGACTAGGGTCTCGGTGCGACTGCATGGGTTCAGCGTAGTCATGATTTGATCACAATTTCATTGGGATGAGTGGAGATGATAAGTACGTAACCCCTTAGAATTGCTCATCGGTCAGGACTGACATGATCGACTCATTCCGTAGCTAGGCTAAAGAGGAACCTACGCCTCTACTGCCTTAATTCTATGAATATTATGATTTGAGGTAATCGATGTTGGACAGTTTATACCGAGACTTGCTACTGCTATTGCAGACATAATAATAATAATAATAATAATAATAATAATAATAATAATAATAATAATGATAACAGGCAGATAAATATATCGATAAACAAATGAAATAAAATGGAAATTATGCGCAATCTTACAGCGTATTCCTGACTTGATAAAGAAACTGCATACCTATGGAGACGATAGTCTGGAGCAAGAAGAATTTGTGCATGCTTTGCTGTGCTACCGTGACGTCCTTACACTATCTGGCGTCGTCCGCGAGTGTCAGATAATGAATAAACAAACTACTGCTCGACTGCTTCTGGGGTATTCTGAATGCTGTTTAGAAATAGCAAAAACTGACAAGGACGTCCCAAATCAGGTAAGGTTACACCATACGTATTTAGATATGACTGAACTGTACACCTTTGTCTTTGGTCAAACGATTCTGTACTTTTTGCATATTCGTTTAACAACGGAAATGTTACATAACGAGATTAAATCCTTGTATATTTTTCTTTGATGCAGACATTTACAAAACTATGTGGAGACCATTGCATAAAAGGTAAGTAATTACCTTTATTGAATTAAGGGACCACGGGTTCTTCATCTAAATGGGTGGTCTATTTGATTCCTTTTCTTGATTCTGCAAACTGATTAATATTTCTAAACGAAAAGTACCATTGAAACCGTGATAATTTATTTTTGCGTTTATTTGGCGTTTAACATTCAGTAATGAGCTCCGTTTTCAGCTCTTGATCTGATAGAAAGTGAACAGGAAGAAGACGAATGTCGCGCGCTGTGTGCAAAGGCGTACGATTTAAAGTCGAGGGCGTTCCATAACCAGGGGGACATTAAAAAGGCCATCGAAATGGCAGAGGAGGCACATAGCATTTTGCCCAGTGTAAGTCCACATCTGATGAATCTTTGTTGATTGAAAACAATGTCAAATAATTTAATTTATTTTCGTATAAAGGCATTTGCCCAGATTACAAATGTAAATGGTTCATATAACGTAACTATTGCGCATACGGAGAGCACATGTACGTGCACTATCCGTTGCAAAAAAAGATTATCTTTTTCTAAAGGCATAATAAACATAATTAATCAGGTTAATCATCAAATCTCTGTCATTGGAAGACATAAGCTGTCTAAACCTTTGGATATTTGGTTGACAGGTGTACCTGTTTGGTATATATTTTGTTCTTAAGTCCCTGTACATCTCACATGTTAACAAAAAGTGATATTCGTTTTCTATTTCATCCTTACATAGTGTGCATACCCTCTCGTTCGAGGGTATGTTGTCATGTCTACCTTTTTCAATCATAAGATTATGGTTTCCACACCTGAGCCCGGCGAAAGCAGCTAAGTGCGATTTCGAGAGATTCAACAATAAATAATTTTCTCCCAAGACCGCTATTGTTGAAGTTGTTGATCCCACGCCAAGAATCCTTTTACAGAAAGCAAGTTGTACCTTTTCTATATTGTCATACACTTGGTATCCCCAAACTTCTGCACCGTAAAATAAAATTGGCGCGATCATTTTATCAAATATCATAAATGCAATATCAGACCTAACCCACCCAGTGTTATATTCAAGTTTATCAATCATAATCATTGCCTTTCTTGCTTTCAGACTTAAACTAGTGGTGGCTTTTGTCCAAACAAGCCTTGGCGTAATAGTTAGACATTTGTAGTGGGNCACATTAAAAAAGCGTGTGCGTTTATGTGTGTCTGAGTCTGTGTCTATGTTTGAGGGGGGGGTGTATCAAGACAGACAAAATACGAGGGTGTCGGAAGTTTAAGCAGCACAGACTTAGTAATGTAGTTAGAATTGTACCCTTGGTTGACTAGGGTCTCGGTGCGACTGCATGGGTTCAGCGTAGTCATGATTTGATCACAATTTCATTGGGATGAGTGGAGATGATAAGTACGTAACCCCTAAGAATTGCTCATCGGTCAGGACTGACATGATCGACTCATTCCGTAGCTAGGCTAAAGAGGAACCTACGCCTCTACTGCCTTAATTCTATGAATATTATGATTTGAGGTAATCGATGTTGGACAGGTTTATACCGAGACTTGCTACTGCTATTGCAGACATAATAATAATAATAATAATAATAATAATAATAATAATAATAATGATAACAGGCAGATAAATATATCGATAAACAAATGAAATAAAATGGAAATTATGCGCAATCTTACAGCGTATTCCTGACTTGATAAAGAAACTGCATACCTATGGAGACGATAGTCTGGAGCAAGAAGAATTTGTGCATGCTTTGCTGTGCTACCGTGACGTCCTTACACTATCTGGCGTCGTCCGCGAGTGTCAGATAATGAATAAACAAACTACTGCTCGACTGCTTCTGGGGTATTCTGAATGCTGTTTAGAAATAGCAAAAACTGACAAGGACGTCCCAAATCAGGTAAGGTTACATCATATGTATTTAGATATTACTGAATTGTACATCTTTGTCTTTGGTCAAACGATTCTGTACTTTTTGCATATTCGTTTAACAACGGAAATGTTAAATAACGAGATTAAATCCTTGCATATTTTTCTTTGATGCAGACATTTACAAAACTATGTGGAGACCATTGCATAAAAGGTAAGTAATTACCTTTATTGAATTAAGGGACCACGGGTTCTTCATCTAAATGGGTGGTATATTTGATTCCCGTTTCTTGCTTCTGCAAACTGATTAATATTTCTAAACGAAAAGTACCATTGAAACCGTGATAATTTATTTTTGCGTTTATTTGGAGTTTAACATTCAGTAATGAGCTCCGTTTTCAGCTCTTGATCTGATAGAAAGTGAACAGGAAGAAGACGAATGTCGCGCACTATGTGCAAAGGCGTACGATTTAAAGTCGAGGGCGTTCCATAACCAGGGGGATATTAAAAAAGCCATCGAAATGGCAGAGGAGGCACATAGCATTTTGCCCAGTGTAAGTCCACATCTGATGAATCTTTGTTGATTGAAAACAATGTCAAATAATTTAATTTATTTTCGTATAAAGGCATTTGCCCAGATTACAAATGTAAATGGTTCATATAACGTAACTATTGCGCATGCGGAGAGCTCATGTACGTGCACTTTCCGTTGCAAAAAAAAAATTATCTTTTTCTAAAGGCATAATTAACATAATTAATCAGGTTAATCATCAAATCTCTGTCATTGGAAGACATAAGCTGTCTAAACCTTTGGATATTTGGTTGACAGGTGTACCTGTTTGGTATATATTTTGTTCTTAAGTCCCTGTACATCTCACATGTTAACAAAAAGTGATATTCGTTTTCTATTTCATCCTTACATAGTGTGCATACCCTGTCGTTCGAGGGTATGTTGTCATGTCTACCTTTTTCAATCATAAGATTATGGTTTCCACACCTGAGCCTGGCGAAAGCAGCTAAGTGCGCTTTCAGGAGATTCAACAATAAATAATTTTCTTTTTGAAATACAGATTTAAATGAACAATACATATTTAATTTAGACGAGTTCTGTAACTGGCCGTTCCATTCTTGAATGTAGCAATCTTTCATTCTTGTCTTAAAAAATTCTAAAAATATATATCTCATTCTCAACACCCTGATTGTACCATACAAACCCAAAACCATATCTAAAAAGTATTTCTTTAATTTTTGTCGCCCATGTAATGCGACCAGCCTGATCTAATACCAACATAATCTTGTAGCACGCTTTTGGATATCTGCTTTCTTCCATTCACAGTAATTTAAGCCAGAATTTGACACACCGACTGATGTAAGTTATAAACAATGGGAACCTACCACAGTCTCCCAAGACCGCTGTTGTTGAAGTTGTTGATCCCACGCCAAGAATCCTTTTACAGAAAGCAAGTTGTACCTTTTCTATATTGTCATACACTTGGTATCCCCAAACTTCTGCACCGTAAAATAAAATTGGCGCGATCATTTTATCAAATATCATAAATGCAATATCAGACCTAACCCACCCAGTGTTATATTCAAGTTTATCAATCATAATCATTGCCTTTCTTGCTTTCAGACTTAAACTAGTGGTGGCTTTTGTCCCAACAAAGCCTTGGCGTTATAGTTAGACCCAGATATTTGTAGTGGGTTACAACTTCAACCGGTTGTCCACCAAAGTACCATTTTTCATATTTTCGTAATGGTCCAGAGTGTCTAAACATCATGATTTTTGTTTTTTTCAAATTTATATTCAGTCCGAAATTTTCACAGAAATTCTGTAAAATATTTATCTTCTTTTGTAAGCCAAATGCAGTGTCATCACAAATAACCATGTCATCAGCATACAATAAAAGCGAAATGCTGACAATTTCATCAATAAAAATAGATTGTACATCACTCTCATTTACCCTCTCTACAAACTCATTTAGAAACATATTAAATAAAAATGGACTTATCATACAGCCCTGCCTGGTTCCAACAGTACATTCAAAATATTATGTAAGTCCCGGGGAGATTAAAACACACGACCTCAATTTTGAATACATTGATTTTAAAACCCGTAAAACTCTCCCATGAATACCAATTTTTTGTAGTCTAAACCATAGCAGTCTGTGGTCCACACTGTCGAAGGCTTTGGAAAAGTCTACGAATATGGAGTAAAACCGCCCCCTGCCCTTGCTTAAATATTTCTGATCCAAGGCGNGTACTCAACTATATTTGCAAACATGTCGCTAGAAACCAAAATGTAGTCTACCAAACTACTACCACTATGGATTATGCATGTGAAATTGCCATCAATATCACACAAACACCTCCCGTTTAACATGCGAATATCAAGCATACACAGATTTTATCTTTACTTTTCCTCTCCAAATCAAAAGTATCCACAGCATAGCAGTCACCGACATCATTTGATATGTAATCTAAATTATCATCAAGAATATAATCATCTATATTACTCGTTCTCGCATTCAAGTCACCAGCAATACAAAAATTACAACATGTGTTTAAACTCGTCGCCTTTGTTATAAATTCATTTAAAAGTATAATGCCATTTTGTTCTTTTCGTCCATCGTAAAAACTGAACCCTTCAGGAGGGATATAGGTGAAGCAAATAATCAGATCTTTTTCCCATCCAAAGAACACTTTATTACATTTAAGAAATACTGCGACACTACAGTCGTCATACACTCTTGTTACACCATTTACCAGATTTTCTTTGACGAAGACTGATATCCCTCCTGAATGTCTTCCTTTTCGCTTCACGCGAGGCGTATGTTTTCCAAAATGCTTATAATTAGGCATGAAGTGATCATATTGATTATCACTAGCGGCCCATGTTTCAAGTTAAAGCCAACTATTGCATATCAGCATCTTTCTCTGTTCGTTGACTTCCCTGGGAAATTGTTCATTGACTCTCTATCGTTTTCCTTTCAACGCACGTGGGGCGGTTTTCCTGACCATCTCCTTGTCCTTAAATGACCCAAACCTGGCGATGATCGGTCTGTGTTTCCCTGGTATGTGCTTTCCCATACGGTGAACATTTTCAAATTTTATTTCATCAGTAATTCCCATTTCCTCCGATAGGAATTGCTTAATTACTTCCTCGGCGCTCTCCTCTCGATTTTCCGGTATGCCGTCAAAGATTAAGTTCTCCCTCATGGAGCGGGTCTGTAACTCAAGATGTTTCTGTTTCAGTTCACTTAGGTCCTCTCTCAATCCAGCTATCTCCGTTTTTGAGATTTCATTTTCTTTTTTCAAATTCCTGAATTTGTCATCTAGCTTCTTTACAGCGCCCTCTTTTTCCTTTACATTTGTCTTATTGTCCTCACATGTTGTATTGATGAGTATAAGGCCATCCTCCATCTCGCCGATTTTTGTATTTGCCCCCTTCAGATCACTAGTGCCATTGCTCATTGTTAGCTCCAGTTTGGTTAACCGTTGGTCTATGGAATCCAGTTTATTTAGCTTTGTATTCATTGCATCCATTTTCAAAGACAGCGATGATATTAAGGAAAACAGATCGCCTTGCGGGTTACTGCTACTAGTAAGAGGCAGTGATCGCATAGGTAGGCCTATTGGGCTTGGTGGAAAAAAACCCGTCATCTGGCCCTGTGGGTATATTCGTGGTTGATCAGTCATTAGTGGAGTTGACTGAAGATACGTTACGTCACTTACAGAACTGGTAGCACCTAAGCGTAATTCAGTCGGTGATTTCTGTTCAGTTTGAGAACTACTCACTTTATTCACTTTGTTTTCCTTTTCGCCACTCAGATTAGGACTTTTGTTCTTCCTTTTTCCTTTCTTTCCTCTCATTTCTGTTCAACTCACGTTCTTCCTAGTGTATCTACACGCTCCCCGAAACTCTTGCACTTCCACAATGTAAATTGCTGCACTTTATCGCTCATAGAACTCCAAAAGTATCAGAGCACCAAAAAGTCAAATTGTTTCCTCCGCGCATGCGCAACACCTGATCAATGTTATCAAACAATCTGATCACCTTGATTTTATTTGATAATATGTTTGTTTAATGGATTTATTCAGGATAGATAAAAAACAATATTTGGAGTGGAACCCAACTTAGTTTTATTTTTGCACTGTGTCCAAAATATACTTTCTGATTAATCACCATCAATGATTTTTTTTTTATTTTTATTTTTATTTTTATTATTTATTTATTTATTTTATTATTATTTTTTTTTTTTTTTGTTCAATCAAACAAGATGACAGTACCGTTAATATCTACTTTTGATATATACATGTAATTACTTAAATATTGATGGTGGCGTGTGCATGTTTTACGTAATTTTGCAGGAAGCTAGAGAAAGCGAGATTCGAAGATTGAAAAGAACGCAGGATGAAATCGAGGCCGTAGAGACAAGGGAGTCACTTAAGTACGATCCGGATTGGATAGCGGGACTTGTGACGGTTCGTAGCAAAATATTTCACTGTAAACAATTGACTTCGATTTTATCTTTACAGCCATGCGTGATTTTACATTAAACGATAGACCATACGTTTTTCCACATGTTGTAAAACGACACATAGTGCCTAGCAGTGCTTATTTTTTCAAATAATTATCCTGCTTTACAGGCTTCAAGCGGGAGAGTGGCCAAAACAAGTAAGTGGTGGATGTTGGGATATGATTCACAATAACCGAACAGTTAAATAAACGCATGCAGCTATGTATTCAAACACCGTGAACATGTCGAATATGTGCTGAAATGACTTTAAGTTACATAAATAACAAGCAGATGGATATTTTACATTTTAGTATGCTGTTTAACGTACATAACGTATATGCGTTTTAAATAGTTTCCCTTTCCAATAGAAAACATTTGCTAAATATGATATTTACCGTCACCCGCACTATTGACTGAAGATATTTGGTTCTGCTACTGTTTCAGAAAAACCGACGAAATCAGTTAAGACAATGACGAGGCATTATAGAAGAAATAGGCAGGTGACCACTACAAGTGACAGCAGGGTAAGACCCATATATCGATTTACAGACTCGACATTTAACATGGAGTGTTTCACTTCCGAATGCACGCCCAGTAAAAACTTATTCTTTTTTTTCAAATGCTCATGTTTAATCTCGTAGAGACCATATATTGCCGACCTAGAAACCTCCCATGGTTCATGTGGAAAGTTGGATTACTTTAGCCTCGGTCACAACCGGACGTACGGATTTTAGGACCGTACCCTGTACATCTCCTACGAATTTTGGGTGTAGTGGAGGTCGTGGGGCTCGTAGAGGTAGAGGAAAGTCTGCCTTGGGAGTCGCAAGGGCCACATGTGTTGTCCTTTCAAGTAGTGACGCTAATTGCAAGGAGCGATGGCCGTGGAAATTGCAATCATTTCTTGAGTTTGTCTTCCTTCCTACGTAAGTGACACACTCACCACTTACGAAGGGAATGCAACGCACGGCGAAAGTGGTGTCCTTTTACGTCAGTTTTGCTTCACACTTGCCACACACATTTGTGATGACGTACTCAAGGCGTACGTCAGTATTGCTTCCTGTTCTCCCCTTCTTTCTTCTTCCTCCTCCCTTTTTTCTAATATCTAAGCTTCTTTCTCTTGCCTTTTTGGAGGAATATTAGAAACTAAATTGAGCAAAAAATTGAAAATTTTGAAAATTGTTGCACACGTTACACAGTCTACGTTCATTGTAAAAGCCTAGGTCCCAACTACGTTTTGGACGCACGGTTTTTAGGTTCCTTGCGTCCGGCTAAGACGTAGTTAGATCGCAGGGAAAAAATCAAGTAATTTGTGAAAAGCTGTTTGCGTCCTCCAAAAGTCGCGCGATGGACGTGCTCCTCACGCGCGAATTCCCACGTTTTCCCCATTTTTAGGAGACCACACGTAGCAACCCGTAGCAACCCGTACGTTCGGTTGGGACCTAGGCTAAAGACACGAGCTTGCGTCGTGAGCACGCCTTTTATACACCAGGCGTGGGGGTGACGCACGTGCGACGCATTCCCGATGTGATCTCGACTTTGTTCGTTAGTTGTGAAGCTGCAAAACCGGGATACTTTTACATTATTTTCATGAAGAGGTATTCAGAGGGTACCAAAATAACTTCAACCCACATCATTACTGTATTTAAAGAAATGTGCACATGTAAACAAAACACAATTACACATTACAGTTTGTTACAGTGTATACACGTCTGTGCGCACTTTAAATCTGATGTTAATTAAACTGAGTAAGAGTTATGGAGTTCCGAGTGCCCATTACGCAACACTTCAGCTATGCAGAAAATTCCCACTCTTACTAATACGGTTTACTGTAACATGATTAAAGAGTAAGGGATTCTTTCCAGGATGCCATTAAAACTGGTCGAAGACCCCCAGAAACTATAGCATCAACAGAAACGGATCTTGGTCAGCCAATAACAGAAGAGGATCAGGAGGATCAGGCGGATTTAGAGCGACTTTTTAATGAAAAAACACGTGCGTTAACGTTCTTCCCTATGGCCCAAACATGGACGTTTGAAAGAAAAATCCCACATTGAATCGGATATTAGGCTGTCATTACAGGAATGAATTTTGCAAATATGGGTTGACACTTATCTGATTAACAATTTAGTCATCGGTCCTTTTTTTTTTTTTTTTTTTTTTTTTGGCGGGGGAACTATTAATGTGTGTAATATTATACTGTTAAATATGATATATAAAGTTGGTTGCTAAGTTAACTATTCTGCGCTGGGCGTTTTTTTTTTTTTTTTTTTAGTTTGTTTTTTTTTTTTTTGTTTTCAATTGTAACTAACTAACATGACAATGAAGATATTTAATTCATAATTGGTATAACATCAACAGATAGGCTATTGTCAACAAATATTTTGCAGGTTCATTAGACACGATATTACCCTTTTCTTGTTCAGTATATAGCAACCAGAGTTGACATTTAAACCTAATTGAAAAATACATTTAATTATTTTCCAGGCAGATGGCTTCCATCAAAAGTTCCCGACTTTGCAGATGTCCAATCATCTGGAGCAACCCAAGATGAAGAGGGTGTTTGTACGCCATCCACTGCGGCGGTTGAGGACGAGCCTTTGGAAGAATCGATGATTCATGTTGCCCCACCAGATGAAGAAGAGGAAGTAAACATGCTAGATGAAGAATTCATGGAGAAGGACTTCAACGATGCTCTATACGCAGACCCATTTTTAGAATCTTTTGAAGATGATTATTTTGGCGACAATTTGTATGATTTTCACTCAAAGTTCATGCTGGAAAAAATATTACGGGAGAATCCTTCAAAATATAAACTCTGCACCCTTTACATAGAAACCAACCAGAAGGCTCATGCAATTCCGATAGGCACAAATGAACAAATACCGCGTATTGAACTATACGGCAGAACACGTTCTGGGCTTGCTTTTAATGAATCGGATGTTGTCGTTGAAGTGTTTAACCCACCTAAAAAAGATCCAATACCAAGCCATACATACAGAGGAAAAGTTATTGGTGTATGGTTCGAACCCCGTGTCAAGAAGTTCTCTCGATTTGCATGTACCATTGACGACTACAGCAGTAACCTTGCAAAGCCAATATGCCAGACAGTTCCTAAGATTAAGCTCCTTGGATTTCCTGACAACGTCCAGGAGAAAGATGAATCATATGTCCCTATATACTCTGTAGAATATAACGGCCAATTGAAATACAAAAAGAAGATGAAGATAGAGGCCAAATACAAAGATGACATCATACTCTTGGTAAGATACCTGAAATGGAAGCCCTTCCATGTTTTTCCTCTTGGGGTTGCTGTTGGTGTCTTGAAGGGTAGCGCATCACTAGAGAGAGAAATGAGGCTACTCATGATTCAACACGACCTTGTTAAAACGTTCCCAACACATGTTGCTGATCGAGTAAAGGCTTTGTCCAAAAAACACAAAAAAATCCCCGCGCGTGAGATTAAAAAACGATTGGACTACAGGGGCGTAGTGACCCTGACAATTGACTCCGCCGATACACGAGATATCGACGACGCATTGAGTGTTGAAGAAATAGGAGACGACATCACCCGCATCGGGGTTCACATCGCTGACGTCACGTATTTTGTTAAGAAGGATGACCTGATCGACAAAGAGGCTCGAGCACGAGGTGTCAGCTTTTATCCTCCCCATGATCAACCACGCATATTCATGCTACCGGATGAACTCACAACATCCATGTGTAGTCTCGTCGAGGGAGAAGATAGGCTGGCACTTTCAGTATTCTTTGATTTTGATAAAAAATTAAACAAGGTTTCCAAACATACCATTAAGAGAACGGTGGTGAAATCGAAACAGAAATTATCCTATGAAGAAGCAGAGGACATACTGTGCGGGACAGGACTTCCAAATGAAATAAGCAACACTTTGAAAAAATTACATCACATTGCAAGTAAAATTCAGGCCCAGCGATTGAAAGAGGGGTCTGCTTTTAACCAGTTTCAGGACAACGGTGCCCCTATGGCTCACGTGACTGTGGAAGAATTCATGATCTTGGCTAACGTGACCATAGGGCGATCCCTTGGCGAATCATTTCAGCATGTTCTTCTACTTGTGCAAGACCCTCCTGTGGATTCAGCTTTGCAAATGTGGCAAAAAGAGTTCAACCAAGTAGCCAAGCACTCCACCACATTGAAAAATTACCGACGAAAATATGACACAAACGCGCCACCTGGATCAAAGCAGAGGCAGTTGGCTACGCTGCATTTGAGGGAAGCGCTGTGGAAGAAAGCACTTGAGCTTTCCAGGAATGGGGGTGGGCAGGAACTTTTGGAGATATTTTCCAGAGAACAGCATGCTCCTTTAATATACAGTGCACACTGGAACCTTATCGAACTCCAACGACCGACCCGACCGGCTTGCAGTTCCGCTGCCAACCCGTCCCAGTATAAAGAGCACCACGGACTGAACTTGACGGACTACACTTGGTTTACGTCTCCGATACGAAGATACGTGGACATCGTAGTCCACCGGTTTGTACACGCCATGCTTGACAAGGCAGATGACACTCCGCCTTATTCCCAAGAAGAATTGGAAGAAATTTGCAAGGAGATGAATGCGCTCCACAGGAAAGCCAAGAAGTTCCATGGTGCATGTGAACTCATGCAATTCTGCCNACGTCCAGGAGAAAGATGAATCATATGTCCCTATATACTCTGTAGAATATAACGGCCAATTGAAATACAAAAAGAAGATGAAGATAGAGGCCAAATACAAAGATGACATCATACTCTTGGTAAGATACCTGAAATGGAAGCCCTTCCATGTTTTTCCTCTTGGGGTTGCTGTTGGTGTCTTGAAGGGTAGCGCATCACTAGAGAGAGAAATGAGGCTACTCATGATTCAACACGACCTTGTTAAAACGTTCCCAACACATGTTGCTGATCGAGTAAAGGCTTTGTCCAAAAAACACAAAAAAATCCCCGCGCGTGAGATTAAAAAACGATTGGACTACAGGGGCGTAGTGACCCTGACAATTGACTCCGCCGATACACGAGATATCGACGACGCATTGAGTGTTGAAGAAATAGGAGACGACATCACCCGCATCGGGGTTCACATCGCTGACGTCACGTATTTTGTTAAGAAGGATGACCTGATCGACAAAGAGGCTCGAGCACGAGGTGTCAGCTTTTATCCTCCCCATGATCAACCACGCATATTCATGCTACCGGATGAACTCACAACATCCATGTGTAGTCTCGTCGAGGGAGAAGATAGGCTGGCACTTTCAGTATTCTTTGATTTTGATAAAAAATTAAACAAGGTTTCCAAACATACCATTAAGAGAACGGTGGTGAAATCGAAACAGAAATTATCCTATGAAGAAGCAGAGGACATACTGTGCGGGACAGGACTTCCAAATGAAATAAGCAACACTTTGAAAAAATTACATCACATTGCAAGTAAAATTCAGGCCCAGCGATTGAAAGAGGGGTCTGCTTTTAACCAGTTTCAGGACAACGGTGCCCCTATGGCTCACGTGACTGTGGAAGAATTCATGATCTTGGCTAACGTGACCATAGGGCGATCCCTTGGCGAATCATTTCAGCATGTTCTTCTACTTGTGCAAGACCCTCCTGTGGATTCAGCTTTGCAAATGTGGCAAAAAGAGTTCAACCAAGTAGCCAAGCACTCCACCACATTGAAAAATTACCGACGAAAATATGACACAAACGCACCACCTGGATCAAAGCAGAGGCAGCTGGCTACGCTGCATTTGAGGGAAGCGCTGTGGAAGAAAGCACTTGAGCTTTCCAGGAATGGGGGTGGGCAGGAACTTTTGGAGATATTTTCCAGAGAACAGCATGCTCCTTTAATATACAGTGCACACTGGAACCTTATCGAACTCCAACGACCGACCCGACCGGCTTGCAGTTCCGCTGCCAACCCGTCCCAGTATAAAGAGCACCACGGACTGAACTTGACGGACTACACTTGGTTTACGTCTCCGATACGAAGATACGTGGACATCGTAGTCCACCGGTTTGTACACGCCATGCTTGACAAGGCAGATGACACTCCGCCTTATTCCCAAGAAGAATTGGAAGAAATTTGCAAGGAGATGAATGCGCTCCACAGGAAAGCCAAGAAGTTCCATGGTGCATGTGAACTCATGCAATTCTGCCTCCAGTTGAAAGAGAACACGACGAGCACCATACTTCCAATAGTAACTGCATTGGACGATTCCTTTATCCAGCTACGCTTACCGTGTTGTAAAGACATCCCCTCGAGGCATCTGAGACTGCGCTTTGGCTCTATGGGCCTGAACCAGAGACCCAGTTTAGAGCAAGGCACAGGTGCGCATGTCAAGTTTTGTCCTCTAGAATGGAAGAAGAAATTATATGACAGGGTGGCAGTTCCAAAACCCCCGGACGGGGAAAGACAACAAAGCGCCCAGGATTGGCATGATGTTAACCCAAATCAGTTCCTGACTCCGTTGCCTATACGTGTGTGGGACGACATCATTTAGGCTGTTAGCCAACAAAATTCCCAGGCTCTTTCGACATTGATCCAAACAGAACACGAAAATGTAGCTAGCTTAGCTCAAGGTGAAAAAGCAAAATCCAGTGTCAACATAAACACTGATGCCTATCGCAACAGAGACGGGACTATCGCAAATAAGGAATCTAAGTTCCAGCTAAAAATGAGCATTGGGACAGTTGTCCGAGTTCTAGCTCAGGTCAAGTTCCATAGAGGTTCTCTATGTCCCAGGCTGTCTATGATGAGCCTGTCGCCCAATGTGCACATATGCTTAAAACACCACGACGACCCTGTGGCCTGTTTTTGTGACATTTCCCCAGTAAAACCTCTACAAATGAAATATACAGACGAGAAGACCTATCAGTCAACTCTGATCCCTCTACTGCAGATAGAGGGCGCGCAAGCGGCTGTCATAGACGAAGTTTCTTTGACCGTCCGGAACGTGAGAGTATCTTGGATGAAGAAACATAGGAACTGGTATGGGAGCGTAGTGCTAGGAGACACCTTCTGCGAAGACCGGGGTATCAGGCTGTCCTCCAGCCAGGATGATGACAATGATCCGACCGTTAACCCTGATAAAATCGTAGACACCGGCGAGTACAGAGGGTATGTGTGCATTGTATACCGCAACATTCAGCCTGACTCCCAATGCGTCACTGACAGTGGTGCTACTGGCGGTTGCCCAATTGACCTTCAGTCGACCCGTAGCGAGCCATCATCTAGAAGCATCTGTTTGCCGCAGTACAACTCAGACGCAGAGTCCATGTGGTTAGGACATGGTCTAATCATGCATGTTAGACGCAGGGACAAGAGGGTGGTTTTTAAACTCCATGATGGGATTGTTCCGAAGACGATCGAGTCCAAAACCACTCTGAACTTGGCCACAGTGGAATTTCTGGACAGAATTATGCCGTCCGTGTACGTATTGCAATCACTAAAGAATTTTATATTTTTTTTTTCGTAGAAGCTGTTTTTTCGATGTTCCCAAATGAATTGTGTGCAGTGTTACATATAGTGGCACTTCATCAGTGCCTGGTGTTTAACCGCGTGGCTAAACATTATTTGCGAAATGACTCTGTAGTTGGGAAAGGAACTGAACATTCCTTTTGAACCCTCAGTTGAACTAACAATTAGTTTATTCTTTGTATTGTCTGCCGTATGTAAAGGATTAACATTTGATCTGTAAAAAAGCAGATGGTGAAAAGCTTCTCTGCACACACACACAATTTATAGATATAGTAAATTTAAAATCATTAATTTCTAAAATCCGAACATTCTTGTTGAGTTTTTGCAACAAAAACTCACACACACATACACACCCACGTATACACGCACGCACACACACATACACACATAAGAGTACATGCATACATAGGCCTACATACACACATACATACATACATACATACAAACTTACATTTTCATTGTGAAATTGACCTTGACCATTGTGTCTGTGTTTTTAAGACGAATGGAAAATGCAGTGCGAAGTCTTGGTGAAGCAACCATTTTGGCTAGAAATATAGCTTTGGGTAAAGCCAATCTCAGAGATGTGATGAACGATAGAGGTAAGCAAAAGTTTACCGCCTTATTATACCAGTGCCTTTATATGCCCAAATTGTAATCTCTTTATCTTTACAATGGGGAAAATGTAAAATTTACATTTGCTTTACTCATTTATACTTAAAATTCGAACGTCCTTATTATTTGGGTGCAATAAAACAAAAAAAGGAGTTATTCAAACTATTTTCTGCAAAGAAAAAGCGCCACAGATGCTACATTTAAATTTACGCTGTAATGATTCTAAAAACATGTTTCTGAAAAAAGGTAAATTGTACCCACTGAAAAGATCGAGTCATTACAGTATTGTTGTCAGCTGCCGTCATCACTCTGTCTAGATAGAACTCAAACTTTCAAAACTGAAATATAGGACAAAGTTTTTCAAATCTGGGGGAATTCCAAAGAAGTACATTAATATCAATAAGTGATATATAAATAAAACGAAAGATGTTCAGTACGGTTAGAATTGTTGTCAGACGTTGAGAAGTGGGTGCTTTTGTTGATTTTTAACGCTGGCGATTTATGTGTATTTTTAGCGTTAAATTGTTAACGCAGGTGTTTGGCTGAAATGCGATACTTACATTGCTGTATATTATTTTTTCACAGACTTTAAAGATGTAGAGGCATTTTTCTACCTCCACGATGAAGACCCAAAAAAGAGGATAGAGAGAGAAATGAAAAAAGGAAGAGAATCATCTCGCGTGAAACCCGAAGATCTTCTTGACAGAAGAACTAAATATTCCAAAGGGCGTTACTTGGAGAATTATCTCCACAGAGCCAACGAGAAACAAAGGGAGGCGGTGATATCTGCCATAATGAAACCATTCTCACTGATTCAAGGACCACCAGGTATATAAACACGATCTTTTGTCCAACTTTCTCTGATTCAAATTGTAATATATTTTGTTATAGGTTTTTGTACTGTAAGAAATTTTAATAGAGTTATAAATGATTTAAGGTGGGACTGTACTCACATGGGGGCTAAAATAACGTTTTATGTACAAAATCAACAGCAAGTCTCTAAAGAACCCCCTTTCCCCAACCCCTTCTTTGTACTTTGTTCAAGCGTTTAAAAGTATATTTATCGCTGTCCAGGTGCCTCAGGAAATCAGGAAGCCGAAAATAATGTTTTGCCCAAAAAATCCCAATGTTACGTCACACGGTTGACTTGAATAATTTTGTAAACATAATTAGTTGTTTTGAAGATACATTAAATGACTGCAGTAGGAATGAAAAATCGAAGACTTTTTTATTTAAGATAAAATCACCAATCTGCAGTCCTACATTAAAAGTCAAGCTTTGGATAAGTTTTAACTTTGGTAAAATAGAGTTAAATGTTTTTAATGTATCTACATGTATCTCTCTTTTTTCATTTTTTTACCTGTATCTTTTTGGTCGATTGATCAACTAACAGTCAAAGTGTGTATTTAAAAGAAGCAAAAAGTAGGGCATAGTATGTTAAGGCATTTCATTGAAATGCAGGGTATACTTTCCTACCAACACTTGGTCTTCTCTGATCAATCTGTTTGTTTTAGTTTTAAAATATGTCAGGCAATGTCTGCTTAAATTAAAGGGATAATAACTCTTCGTATGAGATCTATATTTCACAATAAAAACATTGTGAATAACTCAAAGAAATATAATATATTCTGTTTTACCAAAAAAAAAAAAGGTAGTTATAGCTATTATTCTGATATCTGAGCTTGTCTTAAGACCACGTGACCTCCATTGAGAGCTATACTCTGTTAAAATCTCTTAAGAGATTTTAACGAAAAAACTAACTTTTTAGAAAAAAAAAACAGAGACTAACTTTGAATGTAAAAATGGATTCATTAGCCATTGGTAAGTATGGGAAAATTGTTGTTTAATCCAGGAAAATTCATTTTTTAGGCCGAAACGAATAGTTATTACCCCTTTAATTTTAAATTTCCCTCACTTACCAATGCCAATTATCGTATACAGGCACCGGCAAAACGCTTACAGGTATCCGACTGGCGTACTTATTCGTAGAATGGAATCGCAGAAACTCCCCAGAAGAGAGAAAACATGTGCTGTATTGCGGACCGTCTAACAAATCGGTTGATGTAGTTGCAGGTAGGAAAAACGCAAGAAAAGAAGGAAGAGAATTGCATGGATGGCGACAAGGTGTTTGGTATCCATGCCGTCCGTTAAATGAGGACCCAGCATGCGCAGCAGCCGCAGTGTTGGTTTAACGTTGCATTTTAGCCACAGTCTGATACAGACGATGTGTTTCTTTGATAGAAAGGTTTCAATATTGGAAACTACTTTGTCTCATTCAAAATCTTTCCTTCTGTGGCATTATCATTTGCCATCATTTGTTTTCAGCGGAAAATAAACATCAACAATAGCTCGCTGATTGTGGTAAAAGTCCTTCCCATCATCTTAATGTAAATCCCCCTCAGTGATGGTAAAATATGAAATACACAATTTCTTTATCTCATTACCAATGGTGGTAAAATAATTAATGTATCTCTTGTCGTTTAACGGGTCAATGATGACGTGTCTTATGAGGAAGGCCATTTGGGAGTTATTCAGGTGACGTTGTATTCAAACGGTGAACACATCACGTGAGAAAAGAAAACTATCATTGGAGGTCGATCAGCACTTTATTCCTTTTATATTTAAAGGTATGGGGTTAGCAATTGGGGCTAATGTCACTCATAAAAAGTAATGGGGGGGGGGCGGGGGGGCAGAGTTATATCTGTCCCTAGCCGACTACCCGTCCTGTCACACTGGTATTGTATAAAGACATTTTCTTATGTGTTGTAAAATTATCAAATGTACAGTAAACTCCCAAAGAACGCTCCAGATTGTTATCTGTCTGTTACCTTTTGTTACCAAAAGTAACTATCTAGCTAATAGCGATAAGGGTATTAGGGCTGACACCTCTGTTGCCTCAGTCTGCTTAGACAGGGGATAACACCCCATGCTGCAATGAAACACCATACTATTGTGTGTTGATAACGCAATGAGCAAACATGAATTGTGTTCAAATAACACGATTCATAAAAGAGGGGCGGCGTTATAAAAAGTAACCAGTTGCTTTGTTAAAAAGTGTTATTTTTGGTATTGTCACATTCTTTCTGAACGCAACTGTATATAAGTAAGAACTGTACCAGGATCGGAATTGGAATTTTGCTATGTGGGAGCTCTTACTCTCATGGCTGGATATTGGGCAAAGTTTTTTTTTTTTTTTTTTTTTTTTTTTGTGTAATACTGTACTGTCGGTATGCAGGCAGAATACAACGACTCCTTCCAAAGTATAAATTGATATTTGATATAAAATATTATTATTTTATTGTCATATATATATATATATATATATATATATATATATATATATATATATATATATATATGACAGGAAAATAACACTGATGTCAATGCTCTTTTACAGATTTCTTCAAAAGGAAATTTTCCCCACAGCAATACGACTCAAACGACGAACGACCCAGCATCTGCCCAAAGATCCTTCGCGTGTACGGGAAGAGCTTGGTGACCCGTGACTTTCCTATTCCCAAAGAACCGGATCTGCCGCGAGCAAAGGATGCCGTTTCTACTGAACGACACAAGGATATCGCCCTTCACCATTTAATTCGTTCCAAGGGAACTAAAATATCTAAAGACATTTTAGAACTGGATGCCAAATTTAAATCTTTTTTCGAAGACCCTGTCAAGAATGACGTCTCTCTTGCAATAATAAACCGCTACAAATGGCTCGTGGCGCAAGCGGAAGAGGATGAAATAAAGCAACATGATGTCATCCTCTGCACGTGCACCACGGCCGGAAGTAATGCTGTTCTAAGATCGGGGATTATAGAGCAATGCATTGTGGACGAAAGTGGCATGTGTGTCGAGCCTGATTGTCTCGTGCCAATCGTGCACTCAAAAGCTAAGCAAATCGTGCTTATTGGAGACCACATGCAACTTAGACCGATAGTATTGAATCAGCTTGCGCGGGACATGGGATTGGAAAGGTCTTTGTTTGAGAGATATGCTACGCAGTTTCCTAAGCAAACGACCATGCTGAACAAACAGTACAGAATGGTACGTACGCAATTGTCGTGACTTTTTTTTTGCCATCTTTTCAAAGAATGTGCAAAGCCATGATAATTTTTTGCAGGGTGTATACCTTATCAGTCGCCCATCATTAAGATATACATTCATAGTTATGTTGCTCTCGATTTTCATTTATTTATTTATCAGTCTTCTGGTTGACAGCTTACGATCCTCAGACTCAAAAATTTTATTTAGTAAAAAAAAGTGTATAGGTGAATTATTGTCGTATACATTTATTCATTTAGCATCCAGATATATGCTACTTTCCGTCGACTGAATTTTACCGTGGTCAACTGTATAGTCCGCCTGTTCTGAGATTTGCCAGTGATCCAATGTTCAGGGATTTCACCCCAGCAGCCGAGGTTCTTTGGCCTAGAATAAGACAAGGTCGAATGCTGATAGAAGACAAACGCTTCGTGATGTGCCACGTAGAGGGCGAGGAGGAGAGCATGGTTATTTCGACACCAGAGGGCGGAGAAATGTCCAAGAAAAACCAGGATGAGATACAGGAAGTGGTTAGTATTTTTTCCATTATTCTAATTAACGCCATTTCATTATACAGTATGTCTGATACATATTAGTATATATTTGTCGGCAAAAGTATACATTCTCCATTCAAAATTAATTTCATGAGAAGAACTTTCTTTGAGGAGAAGGGCAATACAATATATGCCATTTTCAATAATTTCGATAAAGGCCTACATTTTTTCTATAACTTTGCGTTCGGTTTGCTGTCTTCATATTTCTACTCAATTCGCTGTGCAAGTATTCTGGTGCAGCTCGCCTCAGTAATTGACACATGGTTATTTTAACCTTACAAAAAGAAAGTACACGGTAATGTTCCCTCGGTGCATTTGTGAGTGGGGCAGCAGGGAGATTGGAATAACCCCATTTGCAATGGTAATCGTAACCAGTCGGGTCGTTGAGATTAACTGCACTGTATAATATTGGCCCATCTTGGCTGAAGACATTTAAATGCTTTCAAGTTTGAATACATCCCTCTCTATACTTCAAAAGGAACGCATCTACAGCATCTTGGTGAGCAAGACATCCCTGAACTTACCCAAAGCGAACATCATGGTACTGTCTCAATACAGGGCGCAAGTCAACGGGATCGAGAAGGCGCTAAAAGCACTGCATGGCGAGGGTGTTCAAGTGAGCACGGTGGTGGCTAGTCAGGGTAAGACCAGGTTTCACACACACACACACACACACACGCACAAGCAAACAACAACAACAACAACAACAACAAAGCCCTGGCTAAGAACTTCATTACCAATGTAACATTGTCACATACACACCTCTTCCCTTAGCAATTTATCAGGCTGCAATATTGCTGCAAACTGCAATTCTTTTTTGCAAACTTGCAGTAAGTATGCTGTAAAATGGCTGCAAATCAGCAGCAATATATTTTTCTTGTAAACTCGTTGCTGCAAAGTTTTAGTAGGGGTTAACCTAATAAAAGTAATGGGAGGCAAATTTCTAGCTTCATGTAGATTCAGTTTTTGCAAATGTCAACGGCAAAGCCTTAGATTACAAATACGACCGCCACCGACTCCAGAACAAAAACTCCGTCACCCATATAAGGGACTATTACCAGACCCTATCGTACTAACTACAGATCGATCTATCTCCGAGATATTCCTTGCTAAATTACAATCAACGTAAGCGGCTTAGTTATTTGACACGCCTATACTGAAGCTGCTAGGGGGTAATTAATTATCGTTTATTAGTTTCAATAGGTGTGTCAGACATCTAGACCGCTTAAGGTAAAAGCAATTTACCTAGAAACCCTTGTTAGATCGATGTAGGTATGGGAACCCAGTCTTAGGTATCAGTGCGCTGTTAAAAGCAGTACGGGTCCTCTGCAGCATTAGCTGACTGCAGACGCGACCATTGGCGTTTTGAAATCCCTTGATCCATGTACAGTGCGTTCATATTTTGCATTCCACCAGGTGGAGAATGGGACATCGTCATCTTCAGCACTGTCCGCTCCATCCCAGAGTACCAGATTGTTCAAAGGCCGACCAAGGGCTGGTGTAAAGTCAACCTTGGCTTTATAACAGATGACCATCAGATTAACGTGGCACTTACTCGCCCAAGAAGATTCCTGATTATTATTGGTAACTGCAAGGACCATATGCTCTTAAGCAAAATAGAATTCCGTTTGGAAATGTGATGATATGAAACGAAAGTGTTACTGAAGTGCTTTTGAGTAATCGGATTGTGATAAGCTTGTAAAAAAACAACTATTTATGTGAACAATGTGTATTATACAGATTTCTGTTATCTGCGATATGATTTCTGTTTGAATATAGTTTTATGACAATTTTGTCAAAATATTTTATCTTTAACCTATTTTCACTGTATTGTTGGAAATAATTGTAAAATAAAAGTAAGCCACCGTCAAAGTACACTGTAACAAAATCGAAGCTAGACGTAGCTTCACATAAAGCGCTTCCATTGAAGACAAACATCGTGAAGGGATATTTATATGCCGTAAAGATGAGGATTCCCGTGACGTCGTAACTTATTTTAATTTCAGGAAATAAGAAGCTACTTATATGTAATACCACGTTAAAAAAGCTGATATCACATTATGAAGAAAACGGGAGAGTCAAAGATGCTGGCGAGTTTCTTCCAATGGGCATAAAAGGTATTAAATGATTGATATTGTTATATGTGTTTGTGTATGTAAAAGGTTGATCTATATTGACTGTATTTGTGACATTTTTTTTTCTTTCTGGTCAATTTCCTTTCATATGCATGTCGATATTGCATGCATTGAACCGTTTTTATCTTTGTTTGATTACTGTGGAGTTAATAATAATCTTAAAGCATTAACTCCTCTACTGTTGGCCCCAAAATGTTTTTTTTTTTCAGGAACAAATATATTTCCCCCTTTAACAAATTATGCAAATGGATATTTGAGGCTATTGCTTCAAAAGCCGAATTTTGTGGTAATATGATTTTAAATTAAATCTAACTACGACCCGTATATTCATATAATGTAGCGTGTTAAACTTTATACGTTAGGAACACCATTTTACAAGAAATTGCCTCCGAGATTGCAAAGGAAGCTTGATGCTGGGGAGTATTATCAGGAAGAAAGACAACGCTCAGACGAGTCAGATAACGAAGTACATTTTGAGGATGAAGAGGGTCTTTGAAAGACACTTCCTAATGTGTGACTTCCGAATTGTAATTTTGTACAGCTTCTGGGCTGGTACATGACTGATGGCCATAGCGTCAGAAATATAATAACGACCTACAAATGAAAAAAAATATATAATAAAGGATTATTCTACGGACGTGAAATGACAACTGTGAAATATCAAAGTATCACATTTTACACTTTTTTTCCGATTATTGAATGTAATACTTGAAAAAAAAAATGTTTTTTTTTGGTATAGTGCGTTTGATACTGAGGCGTTCTCAATTATTTTTAAATAAAACAATTAGATTAAAAGAGGGGGCATTATAAACGCTGAGTGACAAGGATTTGTTACTATTATTTATTATTTTATTATTATTATTATTATTATTATTATTATTATTATTATTATTATTTAGGAAAACAACAGGGCTTTATTTTGATTCTTCGCTTTCAATTGAAAACAGATCTCGAACATTATTTACCGGTAGTCTCGTTTATTCAATATTCGGAATAAATTGTGAGGAAATACGTGAATCAATCAATCAATCAATATTCGGAATAAATTGTGAGGAAATACGTGAATCAATCAATCAATATTCGGAATAAATTGTGAGGAAATACGTGAATCAATGGAGCTATATATACGTTACAACTTATACAATGCAAGCAGCAGTTATAAGCTGGTTAACTTTAATTTTTAATTGTGTATTATATGGATGTCCACATGTTAAGATTAAATATTACAACGCATGCAGAGTATATAGCCCTGACTTGCAGTCTTTCCACCTTAAAATTAACACATTACTTCAATTTTCTAGCAGCTGCACTGGTTACCAGTTTTGGCTAGGATTTTATTTAAAATTCAAGTTTAACGCATACTGCATTTTATAATCTGATAGGTATAACTGCATCGGTCAAACATCATAACCCAGTGCAACAATGATAACAAAAATTAAGATGTTTTATGCATAATTTATTTATGTTTAAAATGCACTGTATGAAAGAAATATTGGATTTTTGTAACTGTATTACTTTTAATGTTTTACTTTAAATACTTTTTTTAACATTTTACTTTAAATTATTATTTCAAACGTCAAACTTTAATTGTACATATAATCAGTCTTATGTTTAAGCCTTCATTAGATTTGTCTACTGAACATGGAATCAAGACATTAAATAATGAAAAAATGCGAATAAATACATTGTTATTATTATTATTATTATTATTATTATTATTATTATCTGCAGTTGTAGTCGTCGAAATCATTACTGATGAAAATAATTGTGCACGTCATTTCGGTAAGAAATAAATGAAAACGGGGATAAAAGACACTTTTTTAATTCTGCGTACAACCTTCTTTAGTTTTCGGATGCCCCAGGCATATCTGTTGATCGATCGTGATAACAACACCTTTTTAACATATTTATTAGTTCATGAATATTGTATAAGAATATAAACATATAAAGAATCTGATGGTAAATCGCTTTAAGCATTGTATACTCATCTTCAAAGGACCTAAAAATATAGCCAATTAACTAATATATAGCCATTGATGATGGAGAAAAGAAATTAATGATGGAGATAAGAGGAAGATTGCTGGCACTGCTTTTACTGGCCTGTCTGTATTTCTCAATAAGATTCCGGGAGCACTATTCTGTTTGCACTTTTTTTCGGGGGAGGGGGGGGGGGGGCATAGTGTAGCTACCGACATGACTGAGATTTCATCAAAGCAAGCGAAGCGTGATGGAGGCGTGGCGGAAATAAAAACGGTGGCTAGGCGTTCCTTGCTTTCTAAGGATGACTAAGGGAGCTGATGTGGAATATTACAGTGTCTTTATGAAAAATCTAAGAGTACTTATTACGTACACATCTTACGTAATTGTTCTATGAATGTCTTAGGTATTTTAGTTCCTAAAATATTCAGAAATGAAAGGCAATAAGGCAGAATATATTTTTTTTTAGTTTGTATACAGATGGTGCAATAACCTTATTAGAATAGAATAGAGAGAGACAGAGCGAGGTCGTGAGAGGGAAATGTGTAAATTGGGATTAAGCCAGGCTCTTTTGCCATAGAAAACCAGCACACACTTCCTCTCCTTCAATGTTACGAGGATAGTTACCACAGAAGCAACATGTGGATATTAAATCACATAAGTTTTAAGTCACACACAAATGTATAGCCTCTGATGTGCCTGCAAGCAGAATGGAGCTATATATACTTTACGCATCTGTCAAAAATACGATGTTTATTCATTTATTGATCAGGAAGTGGATATAATACACAATGCACAGTTTTCTTAGTTTTATCCAATCAACAAACTGATTCATAAAATGTTCGCAGAAAAATGGATCCATTGAAATTAATTTAACGCTGTTACTATGGATACACCGCGTCCACCGTGGGTCACTGGTTAACGGCGACGTTTAAGAAGTAATTTCGCTGATTTTTTTTTTTTTTTTTTT
>NW_019775456.1:10024-27701 GCF_001039355.2 Lingula anatina | reverse complement strand
TCTTTTTTTTTTTTTTTTTGTGGGAAATTATTATAACCGTGCTAAGTAGAAACCAGAATCAATGAAATGACCAAAATGCATGTCCTACTTTACTTAAAAATGAATCTGCGATAATGGATGAAAAATATTATCGGTAAACTGCGCTTATCTTTAGTCGGGAACCGCGCAAATAGTTTACATAAGTTTGCGGATCCACGTGGAATACCTCAGGACCCGTCTTAAAACAAATAAAATTAAATAAAAACAAGGAAAACTGTATTCGAGTTCGGCAGTTGGGAGAAATATACCGAAGAACGTCGATACAACTTTTCATTTATGTATTAGGACCAAAATGAAACTCGTAAAGAACACTTTTGAAGGGGAGCAAAATGTGCACATAAGTTAAGGAAATTTGCCGTGCTTTTTGAAGATCAGTTCGCCGTTTATTTATCTATTTACATATATTTATTATGATTTTGATAAAAGGAGAAAAAGACACTCATTTTAAAACGATATGTATGTCTTTTTATTGACACAGGGGTTATTTCAGATTCCCTCCTAATATCAGGCAGATGTAATGCTCTGATTAAAAAACAAAAGACAGAAAATGCTAGTCACGAATTGGTCAGACGAATCGTTTACAGTTTATTACTAACATTACCACGTCCAAGGGTTATTGTCGGAAACAAAAAGGATTTTTTTATTACTGGTATATGCAGACTGAATTGTGATAAATATAGAGCATGCACTTGGCAGACGACGATTAAGGGTTTTCTCCACTACAATTAACGTAGTCAAACCCTAAGATTTACAATTGATAAACTTGCACGGTGCACGACGTTTGCTATCAGATGAAAAAAGCTTACCGGCTGAGCTGAGTCGCCTTCTACAGTATTTAAGCTAGCGTGTCTCTGGAAAAACGACTTCAGGAAGTAAACAAAACAAAGGGATATACATATACTAGCCAGCAGGGCTGCTCGCAAGTAAGTGAAATACTTTTTGACAATATATCACGGTACAAGTACTGTTGAAAACACACCGGGTTTTTGAAAAATAATGATAACACTAAAATTGTCATCGTTTTCGTTTTATTGTTGAATGTTTGTATTGTTTATATGCAGCGTAATTTTTTTTCGTTTTTTTTTTTTTTTCAGATCAACAATGGCCATGGCTGTCACTATACCTCCTATTGCTGGTAAGATCAGTGGAATACCCACACGCTATTCGCTTTCACCATCACTACTCATAAGCACCACGATACAGAAAATAAAAAAATCTGATACTCAAATTTTGTCTGGTAATGACGAGACTGAAAGCTGTTTTTCTACAGTGACCAGAGCCTGTTTTTAAGAGTGTTATTTCTTTTTGGGGTTACAGCTCATGATGTTGACTTTGGTCTGAGCATATCTCATGCACCACGTTTCATATGTTAATAACGACAATCGCAAATCCATTATCCGGTTTAAAAATGTTCGTGGTTTGGGTGAAATAAACCGATTTTTTAAAACCAAATATAAAGAACATCGCAATTCTCTGTTACGTTTATATTTCGAAGTACTTACTGTGCATATAATTGAATGCCGTTATAATTACTGCAGATAAAGGTACATCATTATATTTCCAGGTTATACAAGCGATAACAGCACAAGTCTCTTCAGTGCTTGTTCATCGGCCGCTATTTTCCCGCCACTGGCTTGTGGGGACAATACGCTGTGCACACGTAACCCGCTGTTCTCGATCTTCACCGGCTCCAACCAGGTGTGCCTCTGTCCTTTGACAGCTTACCCCTTGGTGAATGGAACATGTCAGACTAGTGAGTGATTTTTGGCATTTTTATAGTTATATTTACTTTATACTGTTATGAGTGGAAGTCGCAATCGCTACTGTATTTATTTCGAAAATGCCTCAAAGGTTGGGAAATGTAAATATTCCTAAGTCATTAGTTTTAAGTTGTAGATGTTTCTTGAAAACATTCGTACTGTTCAAGCAGAATGTACAAATTCCACAATTTCTATTTTTATTTTTCTACTTCTATTTTTGGGGTTCTTGGAATGCATAGACACTGGGAATTAGGGGGCTAAGTAGTCCGAATTGTGCGTAGGACTATGGTTTCCATGTAACTTGCTGATTAAGGCCGGAATATATGACAGTGATGTTTTTTTTTCTAAAAATTAACAGGCATTTCGTCATTTGGTTACTTTGGCTAGACCCTTTCGTATACCCTGGTATATCTTGGAGTTGAAATCTTGTTTCATGTTCTCATTCCTTATGACACGAAATATAGACTGATGTAAAAAAAAAAAAAGATACGTCCAACACCAGAGTGGAGATAAACAGATCTCTTATTTTAATTTAATTAAAATGGGTTAAACTAAAATGTGAAATTGTGTGTAAATCAAAATGTTTACGCGGGGGCTCAAGATAAACATAACATAAGTTACACCTAACGTTCATTCTTCTCTGCACATAACAAACGTTTCACAGGATATTTCTTTTATTTTATTATTTTCTTGCTAATGTATATTGTATAGCACTATATTGTTGATTTAATATATATATATATATATATATATATATATATATATATATATATATATATATATATATATATATATATTACTTAGAGAGCATTTTTTATATATATATATATATATATATATATATATATATATATATATATATATATATTACTTAGAGAGCATTTGAACGTAAAACTTTTCTGTGCTCGATTAATTATTACTATTATTTTTATTATAGTTGCCGGAACATCCTGCACGACAGACCAAGACTGCAGTAACAGGTCAGCCGACTGCGTTGGTTTGAGCGGTTTCGGATTGGAAACTTCCTTAGTTGAATTTCTGTTGGTATGTTAGCACAGTTATCAACATCATGTGCACACAGAATCACAAACACAAAACTGTTGCACACGGTTTGCTACATGTATTCATGCAACTATACACTCGAACCCGTTTTCGTTTGCCTTACAAGGTGCGCAACCTTTTTTAAGCGCCTTTTTTTTAGAACTTAAAAAATAACTTTTATTGTAGAAGAAGAGTGAGAGTCGATGGAACTCACTCACCACCTTATCGATTTCCCACGTCTGGATTGAGCACATATTGTTCAGTCTTATCAACGGCAAGATCGGCAGTAAACCATAAAAGAAATAAACACTAATGGAATTACAGCAGCTCCTCTCAGCTCCTCATGCAGTTTATTATCAACACATAATATTTTATTAACCCCCCCCCCCCCCATTCCTCTTTACGCTGGGCGGCGTCCTTTCTGCGTATCGTAGTACAGCCCGGTTTGAGAGTAAAAAAAAAAATATCAATAATATTTTAATTACGTGCCGACAGTTGTGCCATCATTAAGCATTTTTGTTGCAACCAAGGCAATACGCACAAAGCGCGCAAAAAGGACGCCGTCCATTATAAAGGGGTTTTAAGACCAATGCATAAATTTGATTTGATCGCTATTTAGTTCATGCGTTTCTTTTCCAGCCCGTTGTTGTGTTTGTGTGTCAGCTTACTGTTGAATTCAGCTTTCAAGTCCCGGTGTGGACCTGCACGGGAAACACTTGCGCCGTCGTGGGAATCGGGGCACCGTCGATATTTTCTGGAGGGTTCCCTGGAAGACGCAAACGGGAAGGTACGCATGAAGACACTCAGGTTCACTCATAATAAGACTACCTATATATAACAATGGGGATTGGATGACAATTACGTGTGAGATGTTCTTTGCATGCTGTAGGTAAAATGGTAGTATTTCAAAATACAACATACTTTTCTTTCCCTGATTGTTCTTTTTTTTTTTTTTAATCAGTTTTTTTTTTTTTTTCAAAAAATGATTGGAAACACTTTCAGCGAATCCATGGCACATTCACAAGGTTAAGGCCTATACAGTGTATGTCATAGCGAAAAGTTTATTTCACCATGACGGGGACGAAGTGAGAGTGTGTGTGTGTGTGTGTGTGTGTGTGTGTGTGTGTGTTTGTGGAGATTTCAAACTATTTTCACCTATTGTTGATATCCTGCATCAACAAAACGTCGGTTTACCTCCTCAACCACGCGAGATCTCATCAGCCACACGAGATCTCCTCCATGCAGCATTATTTTCACTCTTTGTTTTGTTTTCCTTTTCTGCAGTTTCTATCCCATCTGAAGCGATAAAAGAAGATCATGGTGCCCCGATAACTGCGTCTGTATCCAGGAAAACAAGAAGCGAATCAGAGACTGCTCTTGGGCCGGAGATCTCTTCCGTCGGTGACTCCAAATCGAGGCAAAAACGCTGGACGCCAACAGTGGCGTGCACACCTGCTGTCCAAGTATGGGGCTTTATAGTAAGCTTTTTTACAAGCCAGACAAATACGTACGTCTGTAGTTCGTTCGCACCTTCTTAAAAGCCAAATATCACAATACCCGTCAATCATTTAAGACAGTCAAAAGGACATAGGATCAACTCGATGCTCAGCCACAGCTATTGGCGCATGTTACCAGGACTTCGATGCGTTTTTTTTTTTTTTTTTTTTTTTTTTTCTTGCTGACAGGATAGTTAACATTTGATGATTTCATAAATGTTGGTAGATTCAATTTTCAGAAGAAATTATTGGGCACATTGCTTTGGACAGTGTATTATTTCAAAACGCAAATTTCTGTCGATGTGTGAAGGGTTATGATCATACATTGGTAAATAATAAAATGTGGCATTTTGATCGGATCGTACGGTTGGCTTATTTGAACACATTCATACATAATGTGACAGGAACAGCGGTAGCTGACTCCGAGTAAAGGAATAGTAGCCCGTTCAATGTTACTTTATACCTGTGATATTCGCCCTCTAACTCAACCCGTTACTTCAGACTGACCCTAGCATGTGGGACGCCGGTGTGAAGGGAACGGAAGTCCTGGGAATGCATGTCCTGGGTCTTCCATTCCTAGGAACACATGTCCTAGGACATAATTTCCTGGGATTTAAAGTCCAGTGGACACCCATTACTTAGTATTTTAAGTCCTGCAGACAGGTATCGATGTCCTAGTCGGACATATATTCCCGGCTAGACTAGTAATAGACGTCCTCTGATATTTTCATATGGACGAGGTGCTAATTTTAGAAATTTTAAACGTGATGTTTAATTATGTAATACGTTTTTTAAATTATTTGTATACATGTGTCCCTAAACACAATTTATTCGCCTAACTTAAGATATTTTAAATAAACAAAAAATGACTACAAATTAATATTAGATTTATAATATAATATAATTTTTTTTCCATTTTATTTCATATTTCAATTAAAATGAAATATCAAAATATGAAAAATATGAGATTCGCGCCAGTCAATGCACCTTCTGAAATATGTCGGCCTCTTCGTGTAACATAAATGCCTTAAAGCAATAATAACTCTTCCTTTGAGATTCAAAATTCGGCAAGAAATACATTGTAAACAAAGCATGGGAATATATTATATTGTATTTTACCACTAAAACGGCCGTTATTGTAGTAAAACTAAAATCTGTGCTTGTCAATAGGGCTTTCGATGCCTTTCTTCCCGGTCGTCAAGGCATCCGTTGCTAATGACGTAAGGGTGTCACGCGGATTCTCGCGTTCATTCGAGACCAAAATAACATGGCGCGAAACGCATTGATGCAGACGCATGTAAAGCCTCTCTTCTGGTCTTCAAATCAAGTTCGGTCCCTTGGTTCTAAACTGTTTACCAGAGGCTCTGTTCTGGTCCTACACCTGTTAATGTCCATCATGACGTATTNCTTGCTGACAGGATAGTTAACATTTGATGATTTCATAAATGTTGGTAGATTCAATTTTCAGAAGAAATTATTGGGCACATTGCTTTGGACAGTGTATTATTTCAAAACGCAAATTTCTGTCGATGTGTGAAGGGTTATGATCATACATTGGTAAATAATAAAATGTGGCATTTTGATCGGATCGTACGGTTGGCTTATTTGAACACATTCATACATAATGTGACAGGAACAGCGGTAGCTGACTCCGAGTAAAGGAATAGTAGCCCGTTCAATGTTACTTTATACCTGTGATATTCGCCCTCTAACTCAACCCGTTACTTCAGACTGACCCTAGCATGTGGGACGCCGGTGTGAAGGGAACGGAAGTCCTGGGAATGCATGTCCTGGGTCTTCCATTCCTAGGAACACATGTCCTAGGACATAATTTCCTGGGATTTAAAGTCCAGTGGACACCCATTACTTAGTATTTTAAGTCCTGCAGACAGGTATCGATGTCCTAGTCGGACATATATTCCCAGCTAGACTAGTAATAGACGTCCTCTGATATTTTCATATGGACGAGGTGCTAATTTTAGAAATTTTAAACGTGATGTTTAATTATGTAATACGTTTTTTAAATTATTTGTATACATGTGTCCCTATACACAATTTATTCGCCTAACTTAAGATATTTTAAATAAACAAAAAATGACTACAAATTAATGTTAGATTTATAATATAATATAATTTTTTTTCCATTTTATTTCATATTTCAATTCAAATGAAATATCAAAATATGAAAAATATGAGATTCGCGCCAGTCAATGCACCTTCTGAAATATGTCGGCCTCTTCGTGTAACATAAATGCCTTAAAGCAATAATAACTCTTCCTTTGAGATTCAAAATTCGGCAAGAAATACATTGTAAACAAAGCATGGGAATATATTATATTGTATTTTACCACTAAAACGGCCGTTATTGTAGTAAAACTAAAATCTGTGCTTGTCAATAGGGCTTTCGATGCCTTTCTTCCCGGTCGTCAAGGCATCCGTTGCTAATGACGTAAGGGTGTCACGTTCTCGCGTTCATTCGAGACCAAAATAACATGGCGCGAAACGCATTGATGCAGACGCAGACGTAAGTTGCGAGTTTTTGTACAGTGCGTCGGATAGCATAGCGAAAATCCCAGAATGGCACGCATTGTGGATATAAATGCATTTTTAACGAAAAGACGAATATATCTCATGAATCTTATATTATTGTTATATAGTGTTATTGTTGTCCGCTTTTCCCGCGGTTTTAAGTAGGTCACCAGTGACTATGCAATGTCAGAGAGAGCTCAGTCAGTTAAAATCTCTTAAGAGATTTTAACAAAGAACCGTACGTTTAGGAAAAAACCCTGGATTAACTTTGAATGCAGGATTGGGGTCGTTGACCATTGGTAAGTACGGGAAAATTGCCTTTTTTTCCAGGAAAATCCAATTTTTGGCCAAAACGAAGAGTTATTATGACTTTAATTGTTATTAATCGGCCATCCACATACAATTGTCTGGGGGTACACAGATTTAGAGTTTGACTGGTGCCCATTTCTAACCAATGTATTTTGTCCTTTATACACATCACACTTCACGTCTTACAGTTTTTTTTTTTTTCGATGAAATACGAGTGTGTGAAATAATACACTGCCACCCTCTCGCGATATATACACTTAGAAGAACATGTTGAACACTTCTCGATGACGTAAATTTTATGTCTTTGTATTTTCAGGTGAAAGTAGGAAGCATCAGCTCTTATATGTCCACTTATCCAATAAAATTCGGCCACGGCCTTGTATAGTCTACCTCGAGTTTATGAAAGAAATCTAAAATAGCTCAACTTTAAAAAATGATATTTATATCAAACATTTAAATGATTCAAAATTTCACCTCATCAAAATAATCTAAATTGTATAACAACATAAAGTGCTTTTAGTTCGTTGAAGAGGGGAATAAATTGGGATAACATTTGCATAAAGAGAGTAACATCGCTGCTGGGGATTCGAACTCACTAACGTTTCTTTTCGCTATTGGTTATTGAATCAAGCCGTTTACTCATGAGCCTGTGTGGAAGCAGTCAACTGAAAATTACCGATACTTATGGCCTCGCGTTTATAAGTATTGTAGGGGTATTAATTATGTAGGACTTGCGTTTCATAGGACATGCGTTTCATAGGACATGTTTTGCGTAGGACCTTCGTTCCTGGGGGACATACATTCCTTTCACATCGGTTTAACGAAACTGAGGGTCCGTGTAACAGAAAGTCCATCCTCCAATGAGTTATAATGGTTATACTTAGCCTGACCTAAGTGGGTCAAAATCTAGAACGAGGCTTACCTGTACATATGAATGGGAAACGGACTCTCTGTCACCATACATCGCAGTATCATTTTTTTTTCTAATCGCCCGCCATCATTGATGGCAACTGCCATACTAGTGGTTGATTCACAGTTTCAAAATTGTATCAAAGTTTCAAAACTGAATCTTCAAAATTGCATAATTTGCTCTAAGCAGACAATATATTATAGTGAAGAGGTGTGATTTATCACATTATAAAGGACTATACAAGCAGTAAAGGCTATATCATATACCGAAATGCAACACAACTACAAATATATATATGTATAATAATCGAGGTTGTATTGAATCAACATGATACATTGTAAACATGTACATTCAGGTGCGATATGCAACAAACGGTGTACAGGACTTAGGGGACTCAAAAAAGAATAGAGTCCAGTGAGACGTGACCAATCAGAGGCCTGCGATTAACTATTAATCAATGTTGTATTAGATTTACATGATTTAAAAGTATACCTACAATACACCGTTACATGGCAAGCGAGCGGCTAAGAATCGATGGGTTTAGCGTGGGCATGTATAAATACTGATATTAATAAATTAACTTTGCAGAAGCAATATTGCATACCAAAGACCAACTGTGTTTCTTTATTAGAGAGTCTTTCTCCTGTATTGACCTCCTGGTAGAATGGTCAGGTTCCTGGCTTAGTTGGCTAGGATTTCCATGAGTGTGTTGTAAAACTACTCCTGATACGGTAAGATGTGTTTCTGTGACCATGTTACCTTGGCAATAAGGTTCTTATCCAGGGAACCCTTTTTTGTGTTAAACCGGGTCCTGATCACACAGCTATCTTTCATCATTTTCAGACTTACATGACAAAGCCTTAGGGTTAAAACCAAATGTTTATAATGATCGGTAAATAAATCCCATTTCTATTAGTCTGGCCGTTTGACGTTTGACGAGGGATAAACAACCAGTCTGCAACATTTGGTAATTGAAACTGTAGCAATCGCTTGTCAACTGGTAGCAGGAAGGTCGCACAGAATATGTATATGTTGCCAACTTGTGACAGTAGCTGCATTCTCATAAATTCCCCTCTCAAAAGACAAAAAAGTAAAACGACTCCTTTACAATAAAACAGGACTGTTATAATCATTGGCTTTGTTTATCTAAGCAGTAAAAAAGTATTAAAAAAAACTCGGAAATACTGGGTAAGACCGTGGATTGCAAGACGCCCCTTGTAAGGCGATTACAAACATTTGATGAAAGAATTTGGAAAATAAGAACGTTTTCATTTCCTTCCAAAAATAAAACCAGCAATGCTTTGTGAACTTTTGAAAAGACTACACCCTCACCTAACAAAACCAGTGCTGTAATAAAACATAAATTTGCATACTTTTTAATCTTTATCAACCTTATAATACCCTTTTATATTTTCTTGTTGAAACACTTGGTCTCTGAGGTCGCAAGACCTGTGCGGTTACGGTAACACTGAACAAAAAACCTCTTTGGGACTTGCAGCTGTCACCGGTTACAAAAAGGTCGGCGATCGGTTGCAATTACTGGTAAAGTGGTTTCCAAATGACTGCTGGTTGATATCCGGTTGCAACACCGATAGCTTACTGGAATCCGAAAAACCTACTTGTGGTATCCAACAGGTTGCTAACAGGTCGCCGACTGTTTTGCAACTGATTTGCAACCGTATGTGTGGCTTCCCCCTTTTTTCTTTTTAACCCCTGGCGTGCGCCTCTTACGATACAACGTTATTTAGTCGTGCTAGGTCGTGCGCTTCGTCTACTTTTTACAGTCTCATTCTTGTATTGAGGATACCAAGCACTGGTAAGATGTTAAATTGTTCATGTTGAAAACTTTTTTTTTTAGGATTATTGGACACATTGCATGATTTGTTCAATTATTTGTGGATAATTTTGATGGTTGAAATTATGATCCCAGCAGACAAACGACATTGATTCACCGTTGAATCAACGTTAATTTTGGTGGATCAACGTTGAATCAACGTAGAATCAATGACTTTTGCCTGCTGGGATGTTAAATTGCAATTATACATTGCTGATTAAATAGTTTTTTTTCCGTTTTATTTCTTTCATTGTTTACTCTGTTAAGATGGCTTAGCAAATTTTAAATGACATATATCAATATATAATTGAGGTTTTCGGCATTTTAGTTATGATTTTTGCAAACTGATAAAATAAATAAACGTAGCGTCAAAAAATCGTACATTGCTTTTAGCTTCACATTATATATATATATATATATATATATATATATATATATATATATATATATATATATATATATATATATATATATTTTAATACATGGTATATGAAAGCCTTGGCAATGAGTATAAAATCTTGCCAACAAATTCATTTTATGTTTTCTTTTTTTTTAATATTATAATTTATGATATTAATATTTAGAAGGCAAACATGACCAATTACGAAAATAGTCTTTGCCCAAATAGATAACCATCCTACGCCTATTTTATTGCAGTCACTTGCAACCTTCCTGCGACATATTTTCGAATGCCTGCGATCGGTAAAAAATCTGTAAGCGACCAAGAGACTAAAGACCGCCAATCGACACTGCAGTTACAACTGCAACCCTCTAGCACTTGCTACCAACTACTTGCGACTAGTAAAAAAAAAAACTTTTAAGCGACAAGGCGACTAAATACTGTCAATCGGCCTTGCAGTTGCAAATGAAATGCTACTGGTTATAGCACCTACCGACAACCAAGAAGAGACCGATAGGCAACTTTTCGGATGCCGATATTTTTCATCTTTAGTCGCACTGGTTATCGGTGCACAAAAAATGGCCTTCATGTGTCAACGATCGCAGGCGACCTGTTAGCAACCTTATGCGACCACTTTAAAACCTATGGCAACCTCCTTGTGACTGAGGCTGCAAAGAGGTTGCCAAAAGGTTGCGAGCGCAGTGTGACCGAGGCTTAACTCAACCCGTTATTTCAGACTGACCCTAACATGGGGGCTCTCTGTCACGTTACACAGGGACCCACTCCACCGTATCATCTGTTTGGCTTTATTTCCTGGTTCCCAGTCACCCCGCCATCATTGATGGCAACTCCCATACTACTAGTTACCTCACAGTTTCAGAATTGATAATTGCATTTTTTTTTTTTTTGCTCTAAGCAGACAATGTATTATAGTAAAAAAAGAGTTATTACATAAAAAGGACTTTAAGCAGTGAAGGCTATATCATATACAGAAATGCAATACAACTACAAAGATAGCAAATAAATAAATAAATAAATAAATAAATACATCGAGGTTGTATTGTATCAACATTGTTAACATGTACATGTACCGGTAGGTGCGATATTCAGCAAACGTGGTAGAGGCCTTAGGTTACAGTGAATAGTGCTCTGTGAGAGGAAATGGGGCCCCGACGCAACCAACCAGAGGTCTACAATAAACTCTTAAATAACGTTGTAATGGATTTACATGATTTACAAGTACGTACAATATATGGTAAGCGAACGGCTTACTATGGAAAGATGGATTAAGCGTGGGTAAATGGTGATCTAGACACAGTTTCTAAAAAAGAAATAAATAAATAAAATAGTTGGCGTAGTTGATTAGTATACCCATGAGAGTGTTGTAACGTTAACGCTGTTTCTGATAGGGTAAAATGTGCCCTTGTGACCATGCAATCATGGTAATAAGGTTCTTATCCTGGAAATGTTTTTATTACGTGTGAAACCGGGTCCTGTATGATCACACAATTATTCTTCATTTTCAGACATACTTGACACACTCCGGGGGTTAAGACCAAATCTCTTATTATGGTCGGTAAATATATCCCATTCCTTTTTTTTTTTTTTTGTCTGGCTATGGGCTAAACCAACGACCTAATTCTGGAGTGACGTTTTCCAATAAATTAGTTGTGTTTCTGCAACAGACATCTGTGAACAATTGGAATCCGCTTGTGGCATCGGAACTCATCGTCTTCACATAACGGGCAGTTTTCTTTTGGCGTATTTCCTGGCTGCCATCTAATGTCTGTAAATGTCAGAGCTTGTGGAGCGACACCGACGCCAAAGAAGGTAAAAAGGCAAACTGCTGGATGTGCAGCTTATCCCAAGGAACAAAATTCCCAACTACAAAGCAAAACAAAACAAAATAAAAAGAAGAAAAGAAAGAAAAATTATATATATATATATATATATATATATATATATATATATATATATATATATATATATATATATGGCCCTAAATGATATGCACCTCAGAAAGGTCTACAGACCATTGTTGGCTGGACAAAATAATCTACAACGCATGCAGCTTCTTCAAAACTAAAAACCTAGTCGGTCATGCTTATAAGAATTAACTTAAGACATTTTTGAGGTTACAACCAGTTTCTTCGGATGTTATTTTTTTTTCTTATCTTCTAGAACGGATCTCTGCGTATAAGCAGCGGTTCATACACACCCAAAATGGGTCACTTTCCAGGCTGTGCTTGTACCAGGAAAATATTGGAAATTGAATGAAGGTCAGCAAATTGGCGACAGAAACTTGAATTCCAAGTGCCTTCCCTGTGTGTTCCTTCGGAAACCTAAAGCAAATAAAACCTTGTGTTGGAAGAACATGTGTCCGGCGATTATCTATATCATCCACACATGATGCTTTGTTACTTTCCTTTTGACACAAAATAAACATGGAAGGAGACCCATGTAAACAGGTGCATGATAAGAGATAGAGAAAGTAAACTCACGTATTATTACCGATTTACTTACGCGATAACTAAGAATGCCAAATGCACAGCGAAACTCCCGTTTTTCAACAGAGAGTGAAACAAAATGGCTACAAACTGCATCTCGATAATGGGGATTATACTGGCTATGGAGACCACGAATCCTGCCAATACTGTCATAGCAAATGGAGCCATGAAGCGGCGTTCTCTCTCTGCAATATAAAATACATAATAATATTTGCACTGTACACATATTTGAGATCGTTTGATGGATATAGCATATAAGCATCGTTTTATCCGAATATTCTACTGCTCAAAAGGAGTTACGATAATTGCCAATCGTCACTTTCTTTAATCGTGCATTGCATGGACTTAACTATCAAGCATCATTATGCAAACGAGCATGGACTGGAAGGGGTGGGTCAAAATTAAATTCACAGCTCTAAAAGTCTATTCAGTATCATGTGTGTCTGCCTTTGAAAACAACACGTGCTTCTTAACGCCTCTCCATCGAGTAATTTATGTCTTAAGCGATTGCCATGGAATGGAATACATTTCGTGCCTGCGCTATTGAAAAAGCTTATTGAGCTAACTTGGGATACTTTTGCTGAACCGTGGCCATTATGTGGTCCTGTAAGTGCGCGTAGTGGACGTGTAGACAGACCACCCTAGTTTGTGGACGCAAGAAGTGCAGTGGTGTGAGGATCATGTGATGTGCGGATCTGCGGATAGAAATCTCTGGCCTCTCTTGCAAGGCGAGGACGTGTATTGTCATAGCTCCATAACCAATATGCAGGAATGGCAATGCCAACAGTATTGTAATTGCAGTTTTGTAGTAGGATCCGGAGAGATTATCATAAATAAACAGAAGGGGGGCGTGATGATGTAATGAAAACCCGCCCTGCTCCATTACACTGACACCCTCGCACTTCTTGCGTCTGGACTCGCCAGTACACTCGGAGTCTGCCCTCGTGCTCTTGGTTGTAAATCTGAACTCAGTAAAGGGACCTAATCAGCATCTGTGATGGGTTTGCCAACGCCATCCAAGCTGTTCTGTCTTGGTAGTAGGATTGCTTGCTCTGTCTGGAGTCATGCAAGAGGTTTCACCCCTTAACCGGCTTCTAAAAGTATGGTTATTAAAGGTAACATGACGGGCGCTTTTGGCTTATATTTTCAGTGTCCTGGCAGTAACAGCGTGTTGCATAATATCAGAGAAATAGAATCAAATGATCCTGGGCTGACTTGAGTCTGTTGGGTAACTGTGAATTACCGTCAGCCACTGATTCAGCATAAGAATCACTGAATGGCATTCAGTAGGTCTTGTCTACCCAAAAACTGTAATATATTTATGTGCTACCTTTTTCCTTCAGTGACAAACCATGGCGTAAGGGCAAAGCTAGTGCCTCTGTAAAATCTGTCACGATGGTTATTTGCATGGGCGATTATTAGTATGCCATCTATTTTCCAGAAGCTCTTTTTTTTCGAAGCATAAACCCTAGGAAGTCGGAAGGCCAAATGATTTAACCCAAATGTTTACGTATCCCCCACGACCACAGAATGATCAAAAATCGTTACTTTCCAATAGTACAAAAATGTTTCATTGCAATACAGTTAAACTATAAATGCCATCCAATACTGACTGATCACTTTGTCTCAGAATTGCCAAATTGTAATAACTATAGGCATTTGTATCTTGAATGGCGGGTGTTCACTAACTTCTTTGGGGTACATGTAGTATCTTTTGCCTGGACGCTAATGCTATTTATAATTAACGTTCGTTTATATTGAGGAACTTCCATATTTGCTTTACTCACATTATAATCTCACAATTCCACCCTCTATTTATTGTATTATTTTGCTTCCGAGCAAAAAGGCAAGGAAAACTGTTTCACTCATATATCAGTTAATATCTTCATCGTCATGAGAAAACAGTTTTACTCATATATATCAATTAATAGCATCATCATGTTTATTACCTTCTTTGGTCGCCCCGGCTATCAGTTTGTCCAGCATCAAACCAGTCAGCAAGGCCCAGAACAGGGCACCAACTTGGAACCAGGAAAACACGTCGGTATACGTACTTACTGTAACATAATAAGGTGATCAGATATTTAAAAAAATTAAAACATATAAAATATATCAATTAATGAACGGTTTGTGAGAGTCTGCAAAATTCGTGACTGAAGCCCAGTGTAACAGGAGTTTAAGTAATATACACGTTAATCAATTACCTGTACTTTTGACATTGTTCCCGTAGTAATTGATGACGGCATAAAAACTGCCTTGGTAGGTGACAATCAGAGTTGTCTGGCACAACAACCACAACATCAGAATCCAAAAGATAGGACTTCTGAGAAATAGCTGTGAGCCTTGGAGTGAGCTTATGGTAGTGCCTTTGTCTGTTTCCTTGCTTTCAGGGTTCTCTACATCCGGGACCATGTCCGCACTCCCGTCAGTACGGCGTTCCAACGGATTGACCTTGTTTTTGTGTTGCCAAGCGTCATTATCGGAATCAAGGTCGGATTCCGTTTTTGGCTGTATATTTGTGTAATCTGAAGAAATTGCTGCAATTACAAAGTCTTCTCCAATTATTTGAATTTCGTTAACCTCGTCGTCCGATTCAAATTTATCAACACTATCTGGCTTGGCCTTGCAGTCGACAGTCGTACTACTCTCACCGCACGATGGAGGCGATTCCTTGGTACTGGTGAACCTTTTACGTATCTTTAAACAACAGGCTATGTCAATGTTGTTCCCGTCGTCATCCTGTCTAGGTGGAAGTGTGATTGTGTTGGCAGTAGACATAAGAAGGATAATGCCGACAAAGGTGAACATGCACGTCTTGTACGACACTCCAGCCTGGTACGCCATCTACAAAAAGGTTAAAGCATATTTACACATACCCATTGGTGAAGTCAACGTTATTATTTTAGCAACGGCTATTTCACCCTTTTACGAAAGAATCGGGATACTAACATTTTGAAAAAGATAAATGTCACTAAAATGCGTTATTTATTATTGTCTATATTGATTTATTCTTAAATATCTCATGCAGATCATCTTACATTTAACAGAGAGGATTTCTTCATCATCGTGCCAGTTCATAAAGTTGTTATCACAGTAGCGTCCCATCCAAATTACATTTGCGATTTTTATGTGTGCTATGTGATACAGGGGTTCCCTACCTTCAGCAGGATAGGCACAAAAGCACTTATGCCCATAGCACCGGAAACCAAACAGGTGAGTGTTGCCTTTAGCTTAGGAAATAGCGTGGCCACTTGGACGTCAGTTACAGCCAACTGCACCCCTCCCAGTAGGTGAAATACAGCCCCAGGGAATAACAGCCACTCTGTTTCTGTAAAAAGAAAATTAAAAAAAAAAAAAAAAAAAATATATATATATATATATATATATATATATATATATATATATATATATATATATATATATATATATATTCATTTTAAATTGTCAATGGTAATTATTAATTTCCTTTACTGTGTGTAATACATATAAAGTGTTCTCCTTCACTGAACATGCCGGGGCCTTTTACTTTTTGACACACTGATATAAAATTTCAAAATTCATGGCAGTCTTTAATATGAGGAATGCTGTGCTTGTGTGTACTTGTTTTATTCGAAATACTTTCTCCTCGAAGTATTTTTTAATCTTTTTTATTCTTTTTTTAAATTCATGATTCACCCACAATTTCTTATAAAGCCTCTTCACATGTGAACAGAATTCTCCCGACTAAAATAGAAAAATAATTATCTTATGTAAGTAACCATCTACCGAGAGGAAAAAGTGTTGGTTTTATTAGTTACCGTATATTTAAGTTTGTATGTTTTCCGAAAAGGTGGTGTGTTTTTTTCTTACCTGATTCTGCTAACGCCATAAGGAAGAATCCTCCAGCACATAGACATCTTAAAGAGAAACTCTTAAGATTAATCAAATGCTACTGTCATTTCTTTAGAATTGAATGCTCTGTCAAAAAAGCCGTCGTTTAACAAGTGTAAACACAACATGTTTAACCTGGTTTCCAATGTATTCGTACAGAGACAGAGAGAGAGCACAAGGCAGAGAAATACATCTTTCTCACATGAAAGTCAAGTTTAACGCACAATGACACGCAATGACGATAATGAATTCACCTTGAACATTCTACTGAGTTGTAATGTGTTCATATTACCTATACTTACATGGATATGGTTCTCACGAACACTGTCCCACAGTGATCAAAAATATACCCCAGCATTGAGAGAGCCGCTAAACCGACAAATGCCACCGTGTAGACTAAGTTTAACATCCCTTCCTGCTCAGTGCAATTTTGAACGCGGCCATCTTCGGCATTTTCGTGAGTGCAATTACCAAAACCAGTACAGGCAAGTTCTACAATGTCACTGCTAGCATTCCCTCTAGAGTCAAAACGACATAGGGAATAGTAAAAGTGTTCCTCTATGAATATGTACACATACGCTGGCCATCCGAATAACGTTGCAGAGTAGACAGCAGCTTCTAAGATTCCCAAGACGGCGCAGAATAGCTTCCAACACGTTGTATTTTCCATGTTGTCCAACACACGATAATAAATATGCTAACCCGGAATGCGAGCACCATCTAGGGACCTCTAAAATAGTAAAGGTAAATCAAAAAGATGTAACAGCCAAACTATTAGCGCACCCTGCCTCTGAGAGTAGTATGTGCCCGGAATATGTAAAGTTATATTGACTTAATCGAGTGTGCACAAATATCACTAGACTTTTATTCTTGCTTGTCATCAGCAAGCTTTGCTGTGGTTATTATTATTATCATTATTATCATTATTATTATTATTATTATTTTTAATAATAATAATAATAATAATAATAATAATAATAAT
>NW_019775455.1:379604-394568 GCF_001039355.2 Lingula anatina | reverse complement strand
GGTTGTTGGTGATTCAGTTGTAGTTGTTTGCGCTTCAGTTGTGGTTGTTGGTGATTTGGTTGAAGTTGTTGGCGATTCAGTGGTAGTTGTTGGCGATTCCGTGGTTGTTGTTGGTGATTTGGTTGTGGTTGTTTGTGATTCACTTGTGGTTGTTGGTGATTCAATCGTGGATGATGGTGATTTAGTTGAGGTTGTTGGTGACACAGTTGTGGTATCAGGTGATTCAGTAGATGTTGACGGAAATTTAGCTGAGGATGTAGTTTGTGATTCTGTTGTGTTTGCATGTGATTCAGTACTCCCCGTCGCTGTGATGGTAACAGTAGTAGTCGGAGGGCAAGCGTACTGGTAAGACCAATCGCAGGTACCATCAACTGGACTGAAGTTGAGACCTGCTGCACAAGATGCTTCTACAAGCATACCGTTCGAGCATGTAAGGTATAGGGTACAGTTTCCGGACGGATGCACGTAGCTCTGTCCATGTGTGCATGTTGTTGTGGACGTGACTCCTGGTGTAGTAGGTGTAACTGTCCGAGGAGTGGTGCTACCTGTCCCTGTATACGGTGCCGTGGTGGTGGTTGTTGTGGTGGTCGTAGGGCAAGCATAATCACGGATCCAAACGCAGGCATTTTCATTTGGATTGAAATTGAGTCCTGTCGCACAAGTCGTTTCTGAAAGAATGCCATTCGCACACGTGAGATAGCGGTTACAATCCCCGGACGGATGCACGTAGTTCTGTCCATGTGTGCATGTTGTTGTGGACGTGACTCCTGGTGTAGTAGGAGTAACTGTCCGAGGAGTGGTGCTACCTGTCCCTGTATACGGTGCCGTGGTAGTGGTTGTGGTGGTGGTAGTAGGGCAAGTGTAATCGCTAGGCCAAACGCAACCACTATCATCTGGACGGAAAAAGAGGCCTGCCCCACAGGACTGTTCTAAAAGTATACCATTTGCACAAGAAAGGTATCGGTTACAGTCTCCGGACGGATGAACGTAGCTCTGTCCATGTGTGCATGTCGTTGTGGACGTGACTCCTGGGGTAGTGGGAATTACTGACCGAGGAGTGGTGCTACCTGTCCCTGTATACGGCGCCGCAGTAGTGGTAGTAGTAGTAGTTGTAGGGCAAGCGTACTGGTTGGGCCAAACGCAGCCATGGGTATTAGGATCAAAGTTGAGTCCAGTGATACAATTCTGATCTAGTAGAGAACCGGCGGCACATATAAGGTATTTGGTGCAATCTCCAGACGGATGTGGAAACGTATCGCCATCCGTGCATGGCGTCGCCTGTGTTATATGGTTTGCAGCTGAATTAAAAAAAGAATGAAGAGTCATTGAAATAAAGGGCCATCATATCGTAAGTTTTTTTGTTAAGTGGCTTGACAAACATTCTGCTATGTTATTGGTACTGTTAGATTTGTCTGCTGCCTTTGAAACAGTAGAGCATAATATTTTATTGACATTTCTATAGCAGAGTGTAGGAGTTAGAGATAAGGCCTTAGATCTTTTACGATCCTATCTTATTGGGAGATTGCATGAAGTTAATATAAATGGTGTGCTTTCTGAACTCTCACAGCTTTTATTTGGTGTTCCTCAGGGGAGCGTTCTTTGGCCTCAAAAGTTTTGTGTTTACACGTTACCCCTTGGAGCAATTCTGCGTTATCATAAGATAGGTTACCACTTTTATGCAGATGATACCCAGTTGTACACATCTTGTAACATCCATGATCCATCATTGTCTGTGAACACCATTGTTGACTGCATATCAGATCTCAGAGGTTGGCTCATTTCAAACGATTTGAAGATAAATGATGGAAAAACACAATTTTTAGTCATTACTCAACCCCACAACAAGGGCCTTGCTCACATCCTGCAATTTAAAATTGGAGCAAGTATGGCATTATCCTCCCCCCATGTAAAAAATTTAGGAGTATACTTTGATTCTACACTTTCAATGGACAAGCAGATCTCCAACATCACAAGGTCTTGTTTATTCAACATTCGGAATATTGGCACCATAAGGAAATATCTGAATCAATCATCTGCTGCTACTGGTATACACTCATTGGTAACTTCCAGGTTGGACTATTGCAATTCTTTATTATATGGATGTCCAGATGATAAGATCAAAAGATTACAACGCATCCAGAATATCTCAGCACGGCTTTTAATGCTACAGCCTAGGGATTGCCATATCACTCCAATTTTAAAACAGTTGCACTGGTTACCAGTTAGGGCCAGAATTTTATTTAAGGTTTTAGTTTTTACACATGCTGCTTTTTGTAACCTAGCTCCAACTTATATAATCGGTCTAGTCAAACATTATAACCCTCAAAGATCCCTGAGGTCTGGTGACAAACCGTTACTAAAAGTTCCCAAATCAAAGTTAAAAACATATGGTGACATTGCACTTTGTGTACCAGTAGAATGGAATAAGTTACCAATTTTTATTAGACGAATAGAATCACAAGAATCTTTTAAAAAGGAATTGAAAACTCACATTTTTAAGACATTTTATTCATGAATTTTAAATTTTACATTAAAGAAACCTTGGGTTTTTTACTTTTAATTACTGTTTATTACAATTTCTTCTAGCTCTGATTTATATAATATATATCTTAACCATTTTTATCTATAAACTTCTTTGTATTTTATGTTGTACAGTCTATTGAACATTTTATGGATTTTAGACTTGAAATAAATATATTATTATATTATTATAGTAATGCAAGACATTTTCCTTGAATATGTGTATGTTTGCGGGTTGAAATACAAACAAGCAGATGTCATTAAGAATCATGGGTGAATCAAGGTATTTCGAAGGACAAAAAATGAACGGAATTTTTTCACATCTGCTCTTAGCACTAACAAAAAGGGGTTATGAGGAGAAAGGAAGAAGCAAAAGCTAGAGATCAGATATTTGTGTTGGATTTACTATTTGAAGTTTTCTTTTCATTTTGGCTCATAGACTTTAAGTATATTTTATCATATGCTGCCGTCTTTCATGTTAAAGTGTGCTTGAGATCGTCCTATTGATATTCACCTTAACAAACAAGGTAAAATCTTGTTCAAAGACAACTAACTACACCGTTTCATATAAATAAAAAACAGTAACATATATAGATAAAGATAGCTCGGACAGCCGAACTTAAATATATGTATGTACAGTACCGCAAACCAAGGAGTTATAACTCCTTGCGCAAACTATAAACAGCTGAACGTGTCTGTCATCACAGTTAAGTTCAATATTTACCACTGACAACAATCTGATGTTACGAAAGGTTTATTTATATTTCCCAAAATTAGAATTTAGAAAACGTCAATGCGTTAAGGATTTCCTTTATTTGTATAACGACTGATTTTTATTGTTACAAAATGTATTGAATTTGTTATTGTTCCAAAGATTATAAAATCTAAGGTAGATTTTGTTTCTCATACCGGGGTGTGTAACGTACTGCGTGAAGAGGTTTGATGCTGTAAGTCTCCGAAGATGCAGAAGCATTATGTACAGCATAACTGAACTTGAAGATGTATCTGTCGCTCAAAATGAATATTGGATCTAAATTAACAAAATGACGACAATGACAATGCCTGCCGGTGTTTACCGTCTGGCTATTTTATTTAATATACTTTTCCGTGTCTCGCGAAAAATGTTGTGCAGATTTTGTTTAGTATAGGTATTAGACGGTATATTCATCAGGCTTTACTAAAAACGACATTCATTTTGCGTTCCCAGTAACAATTTTTGATACAGCTTATGAAAACTTCCCCCACTATGTTAAGAGCGTGTTTCGTTGTGTTTGATATGTAAGACAAATATACCTTAATAAACTATAATGTCACCGAATTGAAACGGAATTATCTACCTTAATTATATGTGAACGGGGCATTCAGACAATTATTTGTGATTGGTTATAGCATATTAAGATCAATACAGTAAATATTACCCCTACCTTGGTAGATTTACAAAACAGGAAAACGGGATATCCGATGTGACCATGCCGTTTGTTTTACTTCAATTAAGCCTAGATTACATTTAAAATGCGATGCCCGTACGGTGTACGTATACTGCCCGTAATACCCTTTTCGTTTGGTGTCTGAGCGGAGGTGGCCACATAATGTAGACATACTCGGCGTAACCCGTAGCTCCTTGCGATTAAAAAAAAATCGCACTGACAATTTCATCGCACGGCGCCCGTGTAAATGTAATCTAGGCTTTTAATTGTATTCTACCGCTTTTTTCAACAAGAAGCAAACATATTGTTGCCCTGTTAAAATTTCCTACTAATAAATAAATCATAAAAATAATTGAAAAAACAATTAACCAAAGTCTGTTCAACGTGAGGTCCTGGGCACGGTGTGAGATACATAGTCAACCTATTTAAGCGCCATTTTTGTTTCTCCACCTTACATTTTATCTAACCTACCAAGTAAGTACACAAGAGTTAGTTGTCTAATATACTGTGCAATTGGTTTTCTGGACATTAATGCTTATTTATTTATTTATATTTTTGAAGATGTTATGGTTCCTCATTTTTTCATTTTAATACAGCAATAAATCAATAAACATAAAAATATGTTTACAATTACTGGCAGAACTAAATGGTATACGTGTAGTTGAAAACTTAGTTTGCACAGTAACACTGCGGTTTAATTTCCTAAAATAAATTAATCGCCCACCCTGTAATTAACTCTTATCGGCTCAAATTTATTTTGTGTAAATATTGAAATAAAAATAACGTTGTATGCATGACTGGCGTGTAACATTAACTCGTGGCGGTTAGCAGAATCTGCAGCGCTGTGAGCAAGACCCCAACTAAGCCTGTGCATTTCAAGTTTAATTCTAAAAAAATCGTGATGAGATATCTTTATTGTGTGTAACATTTTAATTTGTAGAAATAAATAAATAAAGTAAACAATTTTGTTTAAAATCACTAGTAGCACTATCATTGGTTAGTTTTATTGTGCATTATGTTCGTGTCCTGTCCAGGGCACAAATACTAAATCAGTTAAAATCGTGAGTCTGTGGTTTGAGTAAACCAGATTCCCCAGAATAACTCTTTTCAGATAAGATTGTATAAACAAGGAAATAAGAATACCAAACTATATATAACTGTTTTCGAACGTTGGTTCACGGCATAAGCGGATTCTGCAGTGCTGTGAGCTGAATTCAGTTATTGCTAATTTTGTTTGGATCCGATGATGGGCAAAGTACTGAACGTCGTGCTTCTCTATGTGGCTTGCACTGCCCTTATGGGGTTGCTGATTTGTGATGAAGCAGTGGGAGGTAAAATATATTTTATTTATTTAGTTTATACACTTTACATAGGCTGTAAAAGGTTAACTTGCAGTGACCTAAGATACAAGTAATGCAGTACAATATGAAATGTATTGTTAGGTTTTGGCAAGTTTGTTCAAATTCAATTATTTAAAAATTAAAACAACTGTAAAATGTGTATAATGTGTATGATAAACTTGGCAGTTTATTGACATTGCTGCTTACAAGGAAAAATTGACCGTCAAATTTAGTTTAAATAAGGTTACCTTATGCAGCAGTATTATAAATTTGGCAGTTAGGCTAATTATTGACATTGCTATTCACAGATGAAATTTCGACAGTCAAATTTTGTTTAAATCAGCTTACCTCACGCAACAAAAGTAAGCATTCCTCTTCATGAGAACAGAAAATTATCATAAACATTTCGACTTGATGACTTGTAAATGGCATATTATACGAAATATCAGTCAATTATAACAAAGTTTAAAAAATGAGCGATCCATTAAAATAATTCTGATAATATGTACATAAAAAGATGTTGTGCGATGTGCCATCAGGGCACATTTTCTTTTACGACAACCAAAATGTTACATTTGTCTGACGAAGCTAAAATGAAAGTAGGGACATGTATGAATGCTACAGGTAATTTTTTTGTTTTTTTTTCGTATGTGTTTAAAAACAACAATTTCAGAATTGGTTCTTCGTCAGAAAAATTAATCATTTCACCGCGAATCGTGCGTTTGTCTCAGTACTGGCGCAGGATAAGAGCAAAATTTGACTATGAACGGACCTTTTCACAGCCGAAGGGTGGTTCCAACCCTCGAGAGTCTCCCCCTCCCCCGTTCAGGGCAAAAAAATGTGACATCATCCTTTCTGATTGCTTCCTCCCGTTTATGTTTGAAATAACAATTTCACAATAAGTTCTTTTTCAGAAAAGTTTACCATTTCACTAGCGCGAATCGTGCGTTTGTCTCAGTACTGTCGTAGGATAAGAGCAAAATTTGACTATTAGTGAACCTTTTCCCAGCCGAAGGTGTGGCTCCAACCCCCGAGAGTCTCCCCCCTCCACTCCCCACCCCACCCCAACCCCAGTTCAGGGCAAAAAAAAAAAAGTGATTTCATCATTTGCTGATAGTTGTCGTTCTACACGAGACCGTATGAATCACTTACCTGCCAAGGTCAACACTGAAGCCAGCCATGTTAACAGTTGAATCCAATGTCCCTTCAAAGCCATGTCACTGGCCGTCCTGGACGCCTATTCCATATTGGAGTTGCCTTTTTGTGTTTTCAAATTACGCTTCTTTCACAAAAGAAGCTAATTCTACTTCCTTCATCTTATGTTTTTTAATTCGTGTATTTTACTGCTCATCGTTAGGCAGCCATTAAAGACGCTCGTCACCCATCAGGAAGCTTATTTAGTTGACTGCTGCTCTCAACACGTCTGTACCAACGCTACACAGGGCATACAGCACAATGCACGACCTCGATTCTCCGTTTGGCTATTGTGATGCAAACCAATGCTTTGTTTGGTTTTCTTTCTATTTGCAACTGGTTCCCTCACAATAGTAAAACAAACATCAACGTTCCATTTTTATTCTGAATAGGCGTCTAGTATCGCGTTAAATATGATTTATGGTAAATCCTAAACATCTTTTTCGATGATTATAATATCTCGCATGTTAAAAAGCAGGTGTCAAATTATGTCTTTGCGCAGTGAGTTACTAATCTTTTCACATATAATTTAGGGTCTATTGATTCTTACCGGCGGTCTTCCAGGAAGATGGTGAAAGAAAACAATTCACATTGCGCGTTTTCTATTCATTGTGTATTGACCTTAACTAATTATCAATAGAACTAAAAATATTGTGAGAGTGTACCAATTCCCTGAGTTATCAGAAAAGGTAAGGCATTGTACACAGTGCGTGAGATTTGTTAAGAGCCTCCGCCTTTCACCATGTATTACAGGCCGCAGGGAGAGCTAATATGGCATTATTTAATAAACTCGTTTGTTGCTATGCAAACAAGTCTGAGAACCAGTTATTTGAAATACTTTTAGTATGCACCCCCCTCTCTTTCTGTCCACGTGTATGTATTTCTTTCTTTTTTCACAATTTCTGTAAAGTATAAAGGGCGTATTTTTCTGTTATGTAAAAATTTTATAGCCCCTCTCTCTCTCTCTCTCTCTCTCTCTGCATGTTTGTATATATGTATTTTTATATTTGCATTGAAATAAGGCATTTTTTGGTTAAATGAAAAATTGCTTTGATATCTGATGAAAAAATGAAATGGATACTATTTTTCTGTTAAAGGTCGTTCTTCATTAAGGGCCCTTTTACGAGGCAAATTCAAGATGTCTTCAGCAAGCGATGACTCCCTTTTTTCTTATGTTTTCTTTCTCCTCTGTAAATCCGCAAACAAAAATTACCCATGTGCTCCCACCTACTAGACAAATAAAATGCAGGGTCGACTTGTGCTGCCGCCTATCATTTAAAAGATTTTACATTTCACATGAATCAGACTAAGATGTTTTCTTTTAAATTTTAGCTAAAACCTATCAAATTGCTATACATTTAGATACTTTGTGATTTTTTTTTTTTTTTTTTTTGTGACATACTGTTGATTCATTTTAATTTTTGGAATAACTTTTTAATTTTATCCACCCTTACAAATAAGTCGGTAACGATTTTGTTTCAAGGATATTTTCTTCATATATATGCAAGTGAATGTATATGTATCGCGATTTTTAAGACTGTCAGAAAATATGTCAGGGATCCGCCCCTAATATTCACAGATATTTATTTGCCTATTCACTTGCTGTGTATATTTCTGCCATCACCCCGCCGGTCTGTGATACAAGAGTCCTTACAATCTCACACCCACGTTACTCGCTAACGCCGGTGTAACGTGACAGAGAGTCCGCTTCCCATTCATTTGTACAGGTGAGCCTCGCCCTAGATTTTGACCCACATAGGTCAGACTAACCCTAACCATTATAACTATATAGAGGGCGGACTTTCTGTTACACGGACCCTCAGTTTCGTTACACCGGCCTTCAATTTAACGAAAAAGCACAAGAATCATTACTCAAGAAGCTGACACATTTTATTTTCAAAGTCAAGGTCAAGGTGCAAGGAAAGAATTAATGATATACTTGGATAAAAATGTATTACAAACAAGATAAAGATAAAAAGCCAATTAACTATTATTTTTTAACATTTTCATATGATTGGAAAATTTGAAAAAGTGCTTTCAAACATTTCTTCGGAAACAGGTAGCAACCAAGGTCCATCACTGGAGGACCGAAACGTCGTTTGACCGCTGCTATTTAGTGTCTAAGTAAAGAATAACTCTGCTTTATCATATTTTTTTCCAACAGAGACTACGGAAAACTTCTTCCATAGGCCCTTGCCCATTTTCGTAAATACACGTATGATGGCTGATAAATAAGTTGCCAGTTAGTCAAAAATATTGCCTGGTAGACTTTATCTTAAACCCTGCGGAGCACAGCATAATGGCACTTCGTCAAAGGCATTGTTTCAGTACCTCAAGTAAAACAGTAATGGTGTAAAGAAACCAAGAGAATTTTGAAAGTGAGCCAGTGGAGATAATTGGAGGCTCTGTTGTGGTTGTTGATGATATAGTCCTAGTTTTTATTGATTCAATTACAGTCGTTTGTGATTCTGTCATGGTCGTTGGTGATTCAGTTGTGGTTGTACCGGTAGCTTTTGTGTTTATGGGTGGCTCCAAAATGGATGGGGATGATAGCCATGGGGTTGAAGGTGATACACTTGATGTCGTAATTGATTCAGTTGTGATTATTGTGGTTTCAGTTGGTAGGCCTATTGTTGGTGATTCAGTTCTGGTTGTTGGTGATTTAATCGGGGTTGTACGCGATTCAGCTGTGCTTGTTTGAGATTTACTTGAAGTTGTTTGTAATTCAGATATGGTTGTTGGTGATTTAGCAGTAGTTGTTGGTGATTTAGTTGTGGTTGTTGGTGATTTAGTAGTGGTTGTTGGTGATCCAGCTGTGGTTTTAAATAATTCATTTGTGGTTGTTGGTGAATCAGTTGTGGTTGTTGGTACTTCAGTTGTGGTTGTTGGTGATTCAGTTGTGGTTGTTGGTGACTTAGTTGTAGTTGTTGGTGATTCTGTTGAGGTTCCTGGTGATTCTGTAGTGGTTGTTGGTGTTTCAGTTGAGGTTGCTGGTAATTCNGATCTTTCAGATTTTGTTTACATTAAGGGTCTATTGATTCCTCCCCAGTGGCCTTCTTGGATGAAGGTGAAATATAAAAAAAACATTTAATCACTGTCTATCGTTCAAATTTAGCTGCATTACTAATTATCAATACTAGTAGTTGAAAACTCCATAAACGTGTACGCTGAACCGAGTTATTTTTAAGAGTGTATGCAATGTCCAGAGGAGATACATGTATACTTTTTATACCAATTTTAAGAGTTTTCTGCCTTCGTCAGCCAGTTCAGGTGGCTGGAAGAGGGCACATAAGTACACTCTTTAAACAAACCCGAGGTCCAGTAAAATATAGCACTAGTAATCTCTATAGTTATATTTTGATCTCTCTCTCTCTCTCTCTCCCGCACAATTTCCTCAACATTGCTTTTCTTTGCACAACTGTCACATTTCAAATAACATAAAAATATTTTTGAGTACTGGTAATAATTTTGTTTTTTACAAGATCAAAACCAGCATTTGAGTTCTTTGAGCTGCCTCTCTAGGCGTATTTCCCCTTGAATTGTTTTGTAAGCTTTTATGCTTGGAGACTGGGGACAGCCCTCCAAAACGACATTATCGGCGCATAGAAATCCCTGACGTCTCAGATTATTTTCTAGTATTTACCGATTGTTACTCTAATCTGCTCATGTACAAACCTTTCTCTTTACTGAAATAAGTGAAACCTCTGCACTTCTTCCCGTATTTGTTAAAGGTGTTGTTGAAAGAACGCGTTGTGTCTTTAGGATAAAATTATAGGCCACAGAAAGAAAGGTGGAGTTTGGGCGTAAAAATTTTGCAGTAGGTATAATTCTTTTTCTTTAAGCTGTGAGTTTAATATTCATTGCACGTCTACAATGTCCGTTGTATCAGCGAATGCGCACAATCTTAACGTTATATATATAAAACGAAACGAAAGGGCGGAAATGTCAACACTTATCTTTCTTGATTATTGGATTTAATAGTCAACTGTTAATAATTGTAGCTTCTCGAAAAATGTTTGACGGTCAAAACGAAGAGAGGCTATGAATCTGAATAAAGAATGAAAGGAACATTTTGCTCAAAATAGTATTTTTAAACATCGTGTGTTCTGTGCCATATAATTAATTGATCGTTTCAAAAGAATTAGATATTTACTAAAACACATCATCGAACTGCTGTTGTAGATACCTTTTGAATGCATTGCTTTTAACAATATTACAATTTCGTTTTATCTTTTAGAAATTTTCAAATTACTCTCTACTGATATCTAGCCTAACATATCAGTAACAATTTTGTATTTTTTCTATTAATTTATTTGATTTAAGTTATTGGAGTCTGGCCTTTATTGCATAAACAAAATACAGTAAAAAGTAAAAAGCTAATAATTTATTTAATTGTCACTGTGGTAACATATATGTGTACTCCAACACAAATGAACAGATAATACTACATAAACATAAATGCTCTTTGCAACCCCACAAATGAAAATATTTGCACTATTTGTTTTGATATTTATATTTATGATATAACATTACGTAACTTTAACTAATTAACATTATCTAATGCCATATAATATCTAACACCATTCTTTACTAGAGGGACCTTTCAATAAAAGCGGCCGCTACCGGCCAAACTTCGAACACTATATCTGTGTTTGTCATTTACTTATCCTTTCGCTTGGGTTAATGAGAAGACATAAATATTCGTTACGCACACATACAGGTATATTGTACTTATCAAACAATCTTTTTACACAACACAATATTTTTACCTTTCTTCATAATTTTTACAAAAATACTTTTAATATAATGTGGTTACACTCAAATGTTTAACTGCAGCAGGCAGAACAATAATAGCGTAAACAAACCAAGAGAATGTTGAAAGAGAGCGCCGGTTGAGGTTATTGGTGTAGTAATCGTAAGACAAGAGTACTGGCTGGGCAAAACGCAGATATTTTCATACGGATTGAAATTAAGACCCGTCGAACATGATTTCTCTAAAATCATGCCGTTCGAGCATGTAAGATAGCGGTTACAGTCGCCATACGGATGCACGTAGCTCTGTCCGTCGCGTGTACATGTTGTTGTGGAAGGGACTCCTGGTGTAGTAGGGGTAACTGTCCGAGGGGTGGTGCTACCTGTCCCTGTATAAGGCGCCGTGGTAGTGGTTGGCACGGTGTCTGTCCATGTATATGGAACCGTGGAAGTGGTTGCTAAGGCACCTGTTTTTGTATACGAAATCGCTTTAGTGGTTGAACTGGTGGTCGCAGAACAAGCGTACTGACTGGGCCAAACGCAGTCACTCTCATCTGGACTGAAATTGAGGCCGGCTGGACACGCTGTTTCCAATAGTATACCGTCCGAACACGAAAGATATCGGGTACAGTTTCCGGACGGATGTACGTAGTTCTGTCCATGTGTGCATGATGTTGTCGACGTGACTCCTGAGGAAGTAGGCGTCCCTGTCCCTGAAACCATGGCGATGGTTGTTGTGGTGGTCGTAGGGCAAGTGTACTGGTGGGGCCAAACGCAGATACCATCAACTGGACTGAAGTTTAGACCCGTTGCACATGGCGTTTCTATAAGTATATCGTTCGTACATGTAAGATATAGGGTACAGTCTCCGGACGGATGCACGTAGTTCTGTCCATGTGAGCATGTTGTGGTCGACGTGACTCCTGGGGTAGTAGGAGTACCTGTCCCTGTATATAGTTCCGTGGTAGTGGTGGTCGTAGGGCAAGTATAATCGCTAGGCCAAACGCAGCTATTATCATCTGGACGGAAAAAGAGGCCTGCCCCACAGGACTGTTCTAAAAGTATGCCGTTCGCACAAGAAAGATATCGGTTACAATCCCCGGACGGATGCACGTAGTATTGTCCATTTGTACATGTTGTTGTGGAAGGGACTCCTGGGGTAGTAGGAGTAACTGTCCGAGGAGTGGTGCTACCTGTCCCTGTATACGGTGCCGTGGTAGTGGTTGTAGTAGTAGTCGTAGGGCAAGCGTACTGGCTGGGCCAAACGCAGCCATGGGTATTAGGATCAAAGTTAAAATCGGTGACACAATTCTGGTCTAGTAGAGAACCGCTGGCACATACTAGGTATTTGTTGCAATCTCCAGACGGATGTGGAAACGTGTCGCCAGCCGTGCATGGCGTTGCCTGTGTTGCGTGGTTTGCAGCTGAATTAAAAAAGAATGAAGAGTAGCTGGAACAAAGGACCACTGTTTGATGCTCTTGTTTGACTTGTGCAACTCAACCCAAAATGGCGCAAAGGCTGTCCCTCAAGCGTAACGGAACTGGTGTCACGAAAATACTTCTAACAACAAGCTGTTGGGCATATATATATTCCAAATTAGTGAGCAGAAGCACAACAAATAAAGAATATATTATTTTTTTCTTTTTAACAATATTACCAAGTATAGCTGTCAAAATTGAATTGAGTTGAAAGACACTGCCTCCCCTTCAAAGTAATGCCCTACGAATCTAATGCACTATTTCATCGTCTTTGACACACTTTTATGCACAGCGGGAGGAGTTTTTCTGTTTGTAGTATCCCTCTCAAGCCCCTTCATTCTCCCGCTCTTGCTAGCCCCCAGGCCTTCACCCCCCCCCCCCTTGATAACCCCCTCTAACTTGTGGAAAAGAAAAAGGCATACAGAGCAAAACCAGGTGAACAACGAAGTAGAAAATACTGATTAATGTTTAACATAGGACCGAGGCGTTTAGTAGATGCTAAAGTGTTGTGATCTGAACGCAAACGCATTTCTTTAAAAACGGTTTTGTTATTGTCACATACTTTTTAACCAATAAATAAATAACATTAATGGAAATAATGACCAGCAGCAATATGGTTCGTGATTTTTTTGTTCATTAATTGTGCTAGTGCCCTGTCAGGGATTTGGACAAAGTGAAAAGCGTGATTCTGTGGGTTTATTCAAGAATATGTCCGATTAACACGCCTCCTCTTATTTCCAACCTACTCGTATAATCACCAGCTTTTATGTTATCTGCAGAGGAGGCGAGGTAATCTGATTGCATTCAGTCAGAGTCCCCGCGGAGTTGGATCGATTTACTTAGAATCATAATTTAATTGGGAATGAGCCCCATGATTCATCCTGTAATTTTCTACTTTCAAATCAAATTATATTTTGTAAATGAGGATATTACAGTGCTGATTTACTCGTATATATAACTGACGTTAACACTGTTTTTAATAGATCCTGCACTGCTTTGAGCTGAATCCAAGCTACAGTAATTTTAAAGCGATATACAGTATGCTGGGTAAAGTTGTGAAAGTGACATCTCTCTATGTAGCCTGCATTGCACTTATGGGAGTATTGAGTTGTGATGAAGCAGCGGGAGGTAAGACTTGAAATCATTCATTAGTAACTTTATTTATCTATTTATTTATTCATTTATATATTTAATGAAAGCTTTGGGCAATCCAATCCAATTGTTTAGCTTTGATAATTTTGTTCTATTCTGTTCTCACATCTAGCAATTAGACATTTTGAGGCCTGTTATTTATTTAACTGGGTATCAATCAATATCTCCATCTATCTTTTCATGAAAATGTGTAAACACTGAATTTCAACAACCTTCTTATTTAACTTGAACATGTGAGCCTTGTCTAGACGGTGCTCAATATCATACTACTGTGGGCGTGGTGCCTGCCTGGTGGTGCCTGCTTTGCAATGTGTCAAGATCCCGGAAACATCTCTGAATGCACCAACTTTTGGATTTGAATCGAAATATGTATATTAACATGCAAACACGTTAATAACTTCTCTGTTTTTGTGTAGAAGCCTGCAGCACATCCCAGTACCAAGTTGCGTACAACTACCGGGACGAACTCGCCCAGTCAACTTGCACTGCTATGAGTGGCCGGAGTGGATGGGTGTTTGCAGTGCGCAGGACGTGCAGTAGCGACGCGCCAACTTGCGCAGAAATCTGTGGAAGCAGCGCCCTCTCTGCACAAGATGGCCAAGTCAGCAGAGGAGGGTAAGAATTGCCCATGCAATTTTAGATATAATGGAGTCGGTTGTGTTTCTTAGTTGATAATTTTAACTTTAAGATCTTTTATTTCATAACTGTTCTTTATCCAACTTGAAAGCATAACGACCTTTACCTTTAAAATTTCCTATGGTTGACACTGCATTTACGCTACATTAGATAGATCCGTAATATACGTGTATATATAATCTGTCCCAAACCTCCTGTGCAGAAGAGATGCAAATTATATCTCGTATATATCACTACTGAGATGTTTTGTCAAACACAAGTCGATTAATTTTTTATTCCTTTTTTTTTTTGGGGGGGGGGGGTTATTTTATTGCTATCACCTCGTGGGGTTCTTCACTTCCTCTCATTATTCACAATACTAATAGAGTCTTTTCCACGAAATCGTGAGCATGCGCAGTTCGCGCCATTTTGTGCGGGACTGTTTCTCAGGGGGAAAGAGTAGAAGGGGCCTTCGGTACTTTTGT
>NW_019775455.1:345638-371152 GCF_001039355.2 Lingula anatina | reverse complement strand
CATCGTGTCAAGTAACCTCTGACGAAAATAGTTTGACCTAGTTTATATAAGCCAATCAAATCCATGTTTCAAAATTTTTCACCAAAGTTTGGTGAAAACGCTGATTGGTTGACCGTCAATCGGCAATCCTCGGCTGATTCCGCAAGCTCCATACTAACAACATAGTTATTGTCGAGTGCGGAGACATCCGAGTAGTTCCGAGTGTATTACCGTACACAAAGAAAGCAAGGCGAGTGACTACGAAAAAGAATGTGTTAAGTTATCTCTTGATTCTTTGCAAAATATGAGTAAATCGGAATTGAAACCATAGGGTCTAGCAGTTTGAGTCCCTGCATCATTATCTACTGAGAGACGATGTTATTTGCGTGCTGCCCACAGGTTACGGCAAGTCCCTGATATTCAGCCTTATCTTTGATTGGTCCGGATTTGAACAAAGCGCGCTTTGACTCGTTCGCGTTCATTGGCTAGATCGTTTAATGAGTCATTGAGTGCGGGCTTTTAAATTTGATTGGCGGGCGGCGGAGGCAATCGAATCTGGTCAGAGGTTACTTGACACGATGAAGATAGGCTACAGTGAAGAGGTTAGTGTCAAGTTAGCTCTGAAGCTCAGGGTGCTCTAGGCGTATTTCCCCTTGAATTGTTTTGTAAGCTTTTACGCTTGGGGACTGGGGACAGCCCTCCAAAACGACATTATCGGCGCGTAGAAATCCCTGACGTCTCAGATTATTTTCTAGTATTTACCGATTGTTACTCTAATCTGCTCATGTACAAACCTTTACTGAAATAAGTGAAACCTCTGCACTTCTTCCCGTATTTGTTAAAGGTGTTGTTGAAAGAACGCGTTGTGTCTTTAAGATAAAATTATAGCCCACAGAAAGAAAGGTGGAGTTTGGGCGTAAAATTTTTGCAGTATTTATAATTCTTTTCTTTAAGCTGTGAGTTTAATATTCATTGCACGTCTACAATGTCCGTCGTGTCAGCGAATGCTCACAATCTTAACGTTATATATATAAAACGAGAAGAAAAGGCGGAAATGTCAACACTTAACTTTCTTGATTATTGTATTTAATAGTCAACTGTTAATAATTGTAGCTTCTCGAAAAATGTTTGACGGTCAAAACGAAGAGAGGCTATGAATCTGAATAAAGAATGAAAGGGACATTTTGCTCAAAATAGTATTTTTAAACATCGTGTGTTCTGTGCCATATATATATATAAAGAGATTTATACAGATAAAATTAATTGATCGTTTCAAAAGAATTAGATATTTACTAAAACACATCATCGAACTGCTGTTGTAGATACCTTTTGAATGCATTGTTTTTAACAATATTACAATTTCGTTTTATCTTTTAGAAATTTTCAAATTACTCTCTACTGATATCTAGCCTAACATATCAGTAACAATTTTGTATTTTTTCTATTAATTTATTTGATTTAAGTTATTGGAGTCCGGCCTTTATTGCATAAACAAAATACAGTAAAAAGTAAAAAGCTAATAATTTATTTAGTTGTCACTGTGGTAACATATATATGTGTACTCCAACACAAATGAACAGATAATACTACATGCACATAAATACTCTTTGCAACCCCACGGATGAAAATATGTGCACTATTTGTTTTGATATTTATTTTTATGATATGACATTACGTAATTTTAACTAATTAACATTATCTAATGCAATTTAATATCTAACACCATTCTTTACTAGAGGGATCTTTCAATAAAAGCGGCCGCTACCGGCCAAACTTCGAACACTATATCTGTGTTTGTCATTTACTTATCCTTTCGCTTGGGTTAATGAGGAGACATAAATATTTGTTACGCACACGTATATTGTACTTATCAAACAATCTTTTTACACAACACAATATTTTTACCTTTGTTCATAATTTTTACCAAAAAAACTTTTAATATTGATGTGGTTACACTCAAATGTTTAACTACAGCAGGCAGAACAATAATAGCGTAAACAAACCAAGGGAATGTTGAAAGAGAGCGCCGGTTGAGGTTATTGGTGTAGTAATCGTAAGACAAGAGTACTGGCTGGGCAAAACACAGATATTTTCATACGGATTGAAATTCAGACCTGTCGAACATGATTTTTCTAAAATCATGCCGTTCGAGCATGTCAGATAACGGTTACAGTCGCCATACGGATGCACGTAGTTCTGTCCGTCATGTGTGCATGTCGTTGTGGACGTGACTCCTGGTGTAGTAGGAGTAACTGTCCGAGGAGTGGTGCTACCTGTCCCTGTATACAGTGCTGTGGTAGATGTTGTAGTGGTTTGCGTGGTTGCCGTGGTGTCTGTCCATGTGTGCGGGGCCATGGAAGCGGTTGTTGCGGAACCTGTTTCTGTATACGAAATCGCTTTAGTGGTTGAACTGGTGGTCGTAGGGCAAGCGTACTGACTGGGCCAAACACAGTAACTTTCATCTGGACTGAAATTGAGGCCGGCTGCACACGATGTTTCTAATAGTATACCGTCCGAACATATAAGATATCGGGTACAATTTCCTGACGGATGCACGTAGTTCTGTCCATGTGTACATGTTGTTGTAGACTTGACTCTTGGGGTAGTAGGAGTAACTGTCCTAGGAGTGGTGCTACCTGTCCCTGTATACGGTGCCGTGGTAGTGGTTGTTGTGGTGGTCCTAGGACAAGTGTACTGCCAGGGCCAAACGCAGGTGCTGGCTTTTGGACTGAAGTTGAGTCCTTCCCCGCATGACAGTTCTAAAAGAATGCCGTTTGAACAAGAAAGATAGCGTGTACAATCTCCAGACGGATGCACGTAATCCTGGCCATGTGTGCATGTTGTTGTCGACGTGACTCCTGGGGTAGTAGGAGTACCTGATCCTGTATATAGTTCCGTGGTAGTGGTGGTCGTAGGGCAAGTATAATCGCTTGGCCAAACGCAAGTACTATCGTCTGGACGAAAAAAGAGGCCTGCTCCACATGACTGTTCTAAAAGTATGCCGTTTGCACATGAAATATATCGGTTACAATCCCCGGAGGGATGCACGTAGTATTGTCCATCTGTACATGTTGTTGTTGACGTGACTCCCGGTGTAGTAGGAATAACTGTCCGAGGAGTGGTGCTACCTGTCCCTGTATACGGCGCCGTGGTGGTGGTTGTAGTAGTAGTCGTAGGACAAGCGTTCTGGCTGGGCCAAACGCAGCCATGGGTATTAGGATCAAAGTTCAGACCGGTGATACAATTCTGCTCCTGAAGAGAACCGCCTGCACATATAAGGTATTTGTTGCAATCTCCAGACGGGTGTGGAAACGTGTCGCCATCCGTGCATGGCGTAGCCTGTGTTATGTGGTTTGCAGCTGAATTAAAAAAAGAATGAAGAGTCATTGGAACAAAGTACCACTATCTGATGCTTTTGTTTTACTTGTGCAACTCAATCCATAATGGTGCAAGGGTTGTCTCTCAAGCGTAACGGAACTGGTGTCACGAAAATGCTTCTAAACAACAAGCTGTTGGGCATATATATATTCTAAATAGTGAGCAGAAGCACATCAAATAAAGGATATATTTTTTTTCTTTTTAACAATATTACCAAGTGCAGCTGTCAAAATTGAATTGAGTTGAAAGACACTGCCTCCCCTTCAAAGTAATGCCCTACGAATCTAATGCCCTATTTCATCGTCTTTGACACACTTTTATGCACAGCGGAAGTAGTTTTTCTGTTTCTAGTATGCCTCTCAAGCCCCTTCATTCTCCCGCTCTTGCTAGCCCCCAGGCCTTCACCCCCCCCCCCTTGATAACCCCCTCTAACTTGTGGAAAAGAAAAAGGCATACAGAGCAAAACCAGGTGAACAATGAAGTAGAAAATACTGATTAATGTTTAACATAGGACCGAGGCGTTTAGTAGATGCTAAAGTGTTGTGATCTGAACGCAAACGCATTTCTTTAAAAACGGTTTTGTTATTGTCACATACTTTTTAAACAATAAATAAATAAATAAATAAATACCATTTATGTGAATAATGACCAGCAGCAATATGGTTCTTCATTTTTTGTTCATTAATTGTGCTAGTGCCGTGTCAAGGATTTGCACAAAGTGAAGAGCGTGATTCTGTGGGTTTATTCTCAAGAATACAGGTATATCCGATTAACACGCCTCCTCTTATTTCCAACCTACTCGTATCATTACCAGCTTTTATGTAATCTGCAGAGGATGCGAGTTAATCTGATTGCAATCAGCCAGAATCCCCGCAGAGTTGGATCGATTTACTTAGAATGATAATTTAATTGGGAATGAGCCCCGTGACTCATCCTGTAATTTTCTCCTTTTAAATCAAATCATATTTTGTAAAGGAGGATATTACAGTTCTGATTTACTGGTATATATAACTGACGTTAACACTGGTTTTAATAGATTCTGCACTGCTGTGAGCTGAATCCAAGCTATAGTGATTTTATAGCGATATACAGTATGCTGGGTAAAGTTGTGAAAGTGGCATCTCTCTATGTAGCCTGCATTGCTCTTATGGGAGTAATGAGTTGTGATGAAGCAGCGGGAGGTAAGACTTGAAATCATTCATTAGTAACTTTATTTCTTTACTTATTCATTTATATATTTATTATGGCTATTGGGCTATAAAATGTTTGGTTCCTATATAGTTAAAAATAAACAAAATGAAAGCTTTGGGCAATCCAATACAATTGTTTAGCTTTGATAAGTTTGTTCTAGTCTGTTTTCACATTTAGAAATAAGACATTTTGAGGCCTGTTATTTATTTAAATGAGTATCAGTCAATATCTCCATCTATCTTTTCATGAAAATGTGTAAACACTGAATTTTAACAACCTTCTTATTTAACTTGAAGATGTGAGCCCTGTCTAGACGGTCCCCAGTATCATACTACTGTGGGCGTGGTGCCTGCATGGTGGTGCCTGCCTGGTGGTGCCTGCATGGTGGTGCTTTGCACTGTGTCAAGATCCCGGAAACATCCCCGAATGCATCATCTTTTGAATTGAATCGAGATATGTATATAAGCATGCAAACGCGTTGACAACTTCTCTCTTTTTGTGTAGAAGCCTGCAGCACATCCCAGTACCAAGTTGCGTACAACTACCGGGACGAACTCGCCCAGTCAACTTGCACTGCTATGAGTGGCCGGAGTGGATGGGTGTTTGCAGTGCGCAGGACGTGCAGTAGCGAAGCGCCAACTTGCGCAGAAATCTGTGGAAGCAGCGCCCTCTCTGCACAAGATGGCCAAGTCAGCAGAGGAGGGTAAGAATCACTTACGTAATTTTAGGTATAATGGGTTCGGCTTTGTTGTAAAGCGGATCAATTTGCCTTCAGAATTTCCCCTGAAGATTTTTCAATTTCATAACTGACAGTCTGTTTTTATATTACGACCTTTACCTTTATAATTCCCTATGGTTGACACTGCTACATTAAGGAGATCCGCAACAGATACGATATGTCCCATACCGCCTTCAGTACAGAAGAGATGCAAATTATATCTCATATTACTTTTGAGATGTTTTGCCAAACACAAACATTTAAATCTATAAATTTTTCATTCTTTTTTAGTTTTTATTTTATTGCTATTACCTCGTGGGGTTCTTCACTTTCCTCTCATTATTCACAATACTAATTTAATGGTATCTATGCAACATTTAACGTGTAGGTTTATTTTCCAGACTGGAATGCTTTAACGCTCTCCATGTGTATATAGAAAGGCCACAACTGTCTGAAGATACTTCAAAGGACACCGCCAAACTCGGTTTGAAAATGTTCCGCTACGACTCCTGTAACGGAAGGCACTGTGGACCCAACTTTTGCTGTTGCCGCTCAAAATAAAGTGCTCTTAGAGGCACCGGTTTTAACATCAGATAGATTAAACAAAAGATGACTCATTGGTACTAATAAATTTGGTAATTAGGCCCATCGTTAGCCTGTCATTGACATAGCTTTTAACAGAGGAAAAAAAGTTTGACAGTCAGATTTTTATTAAGTTGAGCGTACCCCATTCTGCAAAAGGAAGACTGTCGCATTATGAGGACAGGAAATTACAATAAATATTCCCGTCTGATGATTTGTAAATGGGATATTATAATAAATATCAGTCTATTATAGCAGAGATCAAAATTAGCAATTTATTAAAATATTTCGGAGGATTTACAAAACAGGATGTTTGATGTGTTTTATGGGCAATTTGTCCTTAACTCGTGGCATCCAAATGGTTATTTTTTCATTAAAAGATGCGGGAACTGAAATTAAAAAATGGATATGCACTCGTTAGTACATGTATGCCACGGGGAATGTGTGTGTGTGTGTGTGTGTGTGTGTGTGTGTGTGTTTAATATAATGAACAAGTTCTAGCTAGTAATTTCAAATTGGTGGTGGGGAGGGGGGGGGGGAGCTTCTCTAAAAACCTTTAACCGTGACCGTGAGCGGATATTTTCCTAACCAGATGTGCGGACCTTCCTAAGACCCCGCCCTCTACCCCCTCCCCCTCTCCTTCCCCGCCCATGGACCTGAGCTCGGGGCAAAATGTGATATCCTTTTGGTGAAACTTTCCGTTCTGTACACGAATCGATCCTACATTGTAAACTTACCTGCTAAGGTGAACATTGTAGCAAGCCATGTCATATTTACCAGCCAACGTCCCTTCAAAGCCATACCAAGACCGCCCTGGATACCAATTCTATATTGGGGTTTCCTTTTTTGATAACTATCTTTAAATTGCTAATATTTCGTCGTTCGGTCTGTATTTTAAACTGCATACATTTTACTGTTCATCGTCAGACAGCTGTCATTACAAAACGAAAACCACTTACAGTGAACCAGGAAGCTTATTCTTCGCTCAGCGAGTCTGAACCCATGATACACAGGGCACGCAGAATAATGTTCGACCTCAATACTCCTCTCTCAGGTTATTGTGTCATGAAAGCCATGCCTTGTTTGGTCTTTGTTGTGCTTTTCGAAAAAGTCAATGGATCTTTCGCATTTTGTTTACGTTAAGGGTCTATTGATTCCTTCATAGTCGCCTTCTAAGTTGAAGGTGAAATAAACATGTAAAAAGTTTTTTATGAACGTTGAATCATTGTCTACATGCCGTTCAAATTTAGCTGCATTACTTATTATCAATACTAGTTGAAAACTCCATAAACGTGCACTATAAACCGAGCTATCTTTAAGAGTGTAGGCACTGTCCAGAGGAGACAATGCATTCTTTTTATATCTCTTTAAAGAGTCTTACTAGTCCGTCAGCCAGTTAAGGTGTCCGGAAGAGAGCACACACAACAATATACTCTTTAAACACAACCTGAGGACCAGTATAATATAGCACTAATTACCTTTATAGTAATATTTTGGTGTATACTCTCTCTCTCTCTCTCTCTCTCTCTCTCTCTCTCTCTCTCTCTGGCACAATTCGCTCAACATTGCCCTTCTTTTCACAACTGTCACACTTTGACAATACCAGCTTTGGCTTGCTTACAAAAAATATAAAAATACGTTAGAGCACTAGAAATAATTTTGTTGCTTAAGGTACCAAAGCAAGCATTTGAGTTATCTGTGCTCTCTCTTTAGGTGTATTTTCACTTGAATTGTTTTGTAAGCTTTTAAGCTTGGGGCAGGGGACAGCGCTCCAAGACGACATCATCGGCGCTTAGAAATTCCTGACGTCTCAGATCAGTTTTCCTAGTATTTACCGATTGTTACTCTGACCTGCTGATGTACATACTCAGCAATTTTGTCCTCTCTTTACTGAAGGCGTGGAAATGATGGTGTGAATTCTTTGCACTTCTTTACATATTTGCTCAAGGTGTTTTTGAAAGAACGCATCGTGTCTATGGGATTAAATTATAGGCTACAGAAAGAAAGGCGGGGATGGGGCGTCCAAATTCTACAGTATGTGTAATTCTTATCTTTAAGGTGTGAATTTAATATTCATTTGACGAAGAAACGCTTTCATTTAATTCACCAGTAGGGACCCAGGGTAAACTTCATATGACACTTCTTTTAATTTTTCATTCCGTTTATGTAAATATTGTATTACAAACAAATATGTAAATAGATTTTTCTCAATATGACGCACATAAACTTCACGGTTACATTAATATTTTAAAATTGTACACAGATGCAAATTTTGTTTACAGGAGCCGTCTTTATAATCATGTATTCCTAAACAAATGATATATAGCATAGGCTTAATATAATTAAAAGAAAGTTCGTAGACTTTTCAGATGTAGGCTACCTTTTCCTAGTGACAGTGTAATTTTGTGGACCATTTTAGGATCCCCTGATATCAAGGGTATTCTGTTTTAGGCTACTCCTGTTGTCGATATTCTGCCACCAGATATCGTTGAGAAGTCGCTGTCGTCTGCCACTGACTCCTTTGGTTCGTCTGCGGATCCATTTTCGTAACCTTTAAAGATAATCTTTTAAAATCATCTATCAAAATATTTTATCCAACGTCCATTCGATTGAATGTACTTCTTAACAAAGCCCGCCGTGTCGGCGAAGGCGCACAATCTTAACGGCTGAGGACGTGGTCTCAGACTGATATGAAAAAATCTATGTCTCAAAGTGCCCCAGTTTTGTAATGTGTATTTTTAAATTTTAATTTATGCGCTTAACGACCATCACATTGCAACCTGCGGTAGGAAGCCAGTCCTTTATTTTACGTGAGACTGGCACATAATTGCCAACACACGGTGTTTGAAAATACTATTTTGAGCAAAATGTCCCTTGTAGGCCTACTCTTTATTCAGATTCATGGCCTCTCTTCGTTTTGACCGACAAACATTTTTGAGAAGCTGTAATTATTAAAAGTTGAGTATTTTAAAAATCCAATAAACAAGAAAGATAAGTGTTCATATTCCCGCCTTTGCTTTTTTAAGAAAGCAAAGTCAACCCCAGAGTGTAAATAGAATCGGAGCAATGTTTGGTGCTTAAAAGTACCCTTGTGCCCATGTTAACATGCCCGGTGAAAATACGGAATACCTAAGCCACAAGAATACAAAAAAATCCGTATTTTTCTGTCATTTTCATTTCGTTCCCGAATTCATCGAAGCAAAATATGTGTACGTTGTTCATTGATCCAAACATGGAATTGCAGTGATTTAACCTCGAAAACTTCTCTGAACTCACAAAGGCAATGTGAACCCAAAGTTTTACTTTTGCCGTTTTAAATTTAAAAACAATTTAAAGTGCTTGTAGAGTCAGACCAGAGAGACACCGAACAGACAAAGCCATAGATGACCGAAAACGTCTAATCAATCTCAAGGTTACATGTAGCAGGGGTTGAGTGACTGTCACTAAAAGAGCTGGTGGTTGTTACATGTACTAGCATTTTAAACGTTTCTTAATGTCAGGTCAAAGTATGTTTATGTTACGCTTCCAAGGTAAACAGGTCATATATATGGATACACCAGCCCCACCCACTAGTGTATGTGTACTATCTTACTTAGTAAACTGTACACGAACGAGCATGGGGTTGATTATCAATTTCTGTGTTACTGTACTTAACAGCTTTTATATCTTTGGTTGAACTATCTTTTTTCACTATCTCTTGGTGTACATCTTTCCTGTGTCGTGAATAACCGTTTATTATTAAGGGTTATTATTGGCTCTTAGATATTTCATGATAAACACTGCAAGATTGCTTTACCCTGCACTTTGCCCTCTTTACCACAAGAATGTCAACACTTGCCTGAATTGCCAGGTAGGTAAAAATACTAACTAATATTCAACCCTGAGGGTTTGTGAACACGGTTTTTGAACACGGTGAACACGATACCTGCATCTTCATTATTATATGATTACTGAAATGAGAGTGGTACATGTAACAAGTATTATAACTTAGTATGTTATGGGTAATGTTTCCCTCTCTATGTAGACAAGATAGTGTACACGGTCATGAACTATTAGTGCTTGATATTCCTCTCTCTCTCTCTCTCTCTTGATGTCTATTAGAAGAATAAGACGACGAAGAAGAAGCTATTGATAACAAACAATGTCGATGGAAACAGCTGTGGGGATTGCTCATGGCGGATAGTAAAGACCGCTATTTTTTCTCCTTCTCTTTATCTGAGAATGAGTTCAGTGAGCGAAGGTTTATTTGCGTGTATTTGTGACCAAGAGCGTATTCAGGACAGATGACTAACTGTGACTAAATGACTAAATGTGGTCGACCTCACTAAGAAACAAACCGTCTAATCCGCCTTCACACTTGTCATAAAACGGATTAAATCTCGGCTCCGAGATTTAATTGCTAGACCCCTGCAGCGACGGTGCGTATGGAGGCGGGGAGACCATCAGTGCATCGCTTTAAAGTGAGTCGGCCATATTAAATCCGCGGATCTGTTAGTCCTCGGATCATCTAATTCTGAATGCGCTCTAATGTGTTTGTGTATGGAGGGGTACATGATGATTTCTCCAAAGTAAGAAAACTAATTATGTTGACAGCCATAATTATCAAATTTACCAGCTCTCTTTTTTTATAGCCGCACCAGGTGCTCAGATCATACTCGTGACCAGAATAAAAAATACCGGTATTTGAATTATTGTCATCATGTTTCTATCTTAACTGTCCTACCTGCATGTGCACTCGTAGATTGATACCCTACACAAGACATGGTTTATCATGGTTATTATAACTATAATGACGTAAGAATTTGCATAACAAGAAGACTTTTTTCTGGGGCCATTCTTGTGCAGGGACTGTTTCTATCTTTTTTATTAAAACAACATGTAAGACGATTTCAGTTTAAGAAATTCTATCTTGAACACGTCTGAACCAACGCTACACAGAATACCTCTTGGTGTGATTGCTACACTTGGTAATTATAGTGTAAAGGCATTGTTTTGTTTGCGTTTTCTTTTTATTTACATCTAGGTACCCTCACAACAATAACATTAACAGTCATAAATCTTTTTTTTTTCAATTTGAATTGGGGGTAAGTATAGCGATAAATACGATTCGCTCCAGTCAGATTTCAAGTCTTTGGAATTAATTGTCGGTGTTCTCACGCGCCTCACGTAGCACTTTGCATTAACGTTTAGGGTTCACAGAATTCTCTTCAGGGGGGCAAAGAGAATAAAGAAAGTAAACAGTTTATATTTCTATATATAGATCGACTTCAGACACGTTTATCCATTATTCTGATTTAAAGAATGTAAGGGTCTTGTTTGGATTTTCGAAGTTTCCAGTAAGACGATGAGTGCAACAGACCTTATTCAAAATGCGGACAGGCTGTTGGTGCTGTTCTCCATATCTTAATTGTCTTCACTGCGTCATGAGTGCAACAGAAAGAGAGTATCTTTCCTCAATGCTCGCCTTTTCCGCTAAGCTCGATAAGCAACGCCATGTAAAATATTTATGATTTTAGCTTGTTTCTATGAAATTCCATCGTCCAGTAGATGGCAGTGAATGACTTTCTTATCATTTCTCTGAGCAGGAAAAACTCATTAATTCTGATATTTCACAACAGATATAGTGCGCTGGCAGCTGATGACACGTTTTCCGTGTACCTCTTTAAAACACAAGAGACGAGTGCTCAAGGTAATAATAAAAAAAAATGATGCAAATTTTTATCCATTACCCAAGTGAGTAAAACGAGTGAATTATTAATAAATGATGAACGACAAACACATACCTGAATAGAAACATCTTTTTTCTTGAATATTAGAACTTAATATACAACAAAGAACACTTAAACATCATTGTAAGAACGTTTGTGGAATTTTCTAATACTTACGTCTTTTACCTTGTTTATGCATTGGCCATTGGCTTTAATATCAAAATATTGATTTACATGTAAGTACCATCATAAGGACCGTCATGGGCTATGAAAGCCTCTCATCTCGGCTTTGGTTACATAAGTGATTAAAGTTGCGGAGGCAAATTAATTTTCGTACGTAACGAGAGCTTTCCTATCTATGTCAAAATTTAAAAAAAAAAGAAACGATAAAGAAAATTCACTACCAGAAAACACTGTCGTTAGTATTACGCCATTATCCATAGTTAACTAGCTTAAGTATACCGAGTCTAGTAAAATGCCTTTGTAATTTCCAAGCAACCCCCCTGTGGTTTTACCCTTTCAATCGTGAATATACATAAGCACCTATACTCGTACCATTAACAGTTTCAACTGTCAGTGATGGGGAACCAAGCAGTATGCAATGAAGAACAAGAAACACAAACATTTATAACACATTTCAGAGATGAGACTGCCACTACTTGTTGAGCTTTTAGTAGTAGTAGATGGCGTTGTGTTCTCGCTGTCGTCAGCCACGAGCTCCTTGAGTTCGTCTGCTGTTCCATTTTCGTATCCGTGGGATATCATTTTCTGAAAACATTTTTCAAAATCTCTAACCCAGCGCTCGTTCGACATAGCGTACTCTTCAACAATGTCTGCCGTGGAGGCCCGACCACATGCATTAGCGTTGGCTGCGCAACTGAGAACCTGCCCGTTGGCTTCTGGGGTAATGTTACGGAGCAAACACATGTCGGCGTTAAACATCATGAAATCCCTGTTTGGGTTATTCCATTGCCAATGTCCAGTGCTGTTGGTTCCGGGAAGGTCGACGTTACGCTGGGAAAAAGCAAGATTTACCATTGCCGTGTAGTAATGATTGTCAAATTCGTCTTCCTGCGGAACCCACAATCCCTCGAAACCCGAGTTGCTTCTCTTAGCTTTCCCCAATGTATGTGCTCCCAAACAAGCCACGACGTCACGCGTCGTCATGTTAAAGCTATCTCCGAAAAACGTCAAAACGTGATTTAGATCTCCGTGTGCGTCTGGAAACTGGTGGGTGTCATTCGTAGCCGGCGCAGTCGCACAATCTTTACGTCCCCAGCGAAACTGAATGTTCGGTTGAGTGCACGGGGCGGGGCTGCAGAGTTTGCTTTTTCTGGCTGCCACTTCGACCCCCGCGATACTAGCCAAAACCCAAAAATCTGCGCGAGAGATAACTGTCGAAAGGTTGTGTTGGGCATAGAGTTCATCAAGGCGGTTAATAACCGTCTCCAAACCGGCGTTACCTGCGTTATTCAGATTGATACAGCCGTCACATTTTACGCCGACACAGTCGTGGAACGCCAGACGTAATGCGGGCGCCACTAAACTATTGATGGTCCGGTTATTTTCGTTCACGCTGGTGTTGTTTGTAATGTAATGGGTCAGGATGTGTTTAATGCGTGCTGCTTGCGCCACGGTCAAGTTTCTCACAGGTTGCTGATGCTCATGCATGGTCATTGCATTCAATGTTACGATAAAAAAAGACATGAGTAGGAAGCACAACATTTTTATGTCGTTCATGTCTGACTTACAAAGGTGGCGTTCGTTTTCTTACTGTTTAAGTCTTTAAAAGATCAATTCCGCAAGTCTTGCGCTTGTCTCCCTTGCTTTGTATTGTTGCTTTTTAATGTCAGATAATTCGTTAAAAAAACTTTTACTTCCAGCGAGGCTGAGGAATATGCTCTGCTCACAGTACCTATCACCTCTTTGCGTTTGGTCGTGTCCAGTTCAACGTGGGGTACCTTGGGGTCCAAATCTGCTTCTCGTTACCGCAAGCCACTTGATCAGTCCACTGCTGTGAATAGAGACAGAGTAGCAAATAATGCAATTTCACGCCGTGCTCATCTTAAAATGACAGGTGAAAATGGGGCCACCCCATTAAGTTACGAAGCAATAAAAATACCAAAAAGGGAGAGACCCGCATGTCATCTAACCGCAAGGGTGCGTCATAAACAAATATAAGGTTGAAGTTAAGTATATTAGTTTTTCTATCGAAGTTGATCCAATGTTTGGAACCTGAATATCAAGACGCTCTTTTAAAAGTGGCATTAAGACAACTGTTTGTTCTTTCTACGCCATTTTTATGTTAGGCATAAACTAGATATCCGTTAGGCAAACTATTGAAGAGACCAACACGATTTTGTGGACTTATCCGATTTAAGTCTATAAACTCATTAAAACAAATAGCCCTGTACTAACAAACCGTGTCCCAAGGTGTGCCTCCCGAGAACAACTACTGACTGCCTGCTCTCCACATTAATTTCTCGGGATTAGAGATCTAGGGTCTCCTGACACGACACGGACAATCTAGCTATCTAGACTGACCAAACTTAGTTCGAGTTTGAATCATTTTCTGTATGATTCCAAATGAAAAAAAAGGGTTTAGGCAATAGATAATAAACCGATCATGATGTGATCAATACCGTATGTGCCCCTTCTGGCATAAGGTCACAACTTCCTGCAACATGTCTCCAGAATCTGTGACACTGACGTTGGGAGCCAGCTGTTTCATTAATCATGATCAGTCAGTGATTGCTGGAGTGGTCTGATGTTCTACATATGCAGGGATGTTGCCTTTTGGTCACTGCTCTACCAATCACCTAAAGCATATTTTATCACTTGAGATCTGGCCAATATGCAAGGCAATCTATACGGGGGATACTATGCGGTTGCAGTGCGATTTGCATGGTCAGTGCTTTATAAATGGCTGCGTTGTCGCGCACCAACATGAAGTACTGTACAAGATTTGCATTAACGTGTGGTTCTATGCCATTAATCAGGGTTTCGATTGGAACCTTTCGAAATCCAGGGAAGACATTTCAAAGCTATTTTGCCCCGGGGAAAGTCTGACCAGAGGGTTGTTCCCCTTGCATTTGTCAGTCTGGATCGATCAGAAAGAACGACACCTATCCATAAGCATGGTTCGTTTAAAGTTTTTGTTGCCATCATCATGATTACTGGACTTGCTGCTATTCTATGCTGCTTGGCGATGTACCTCATACTCAGCAAACACAGAACGTTATTATAACGTTACCGTAACGTTTATATAACCCAAAAACCGTTATGGCAACGCTATAATAACGTTTTGTGTTTCCTGGGTAGACAATCCAGCTTGTTGGCTGCCTAAAGATTACTTGGCATCTGACGCCATCTACATTTTTTTTACTTTTTTGGAACAGATGTGCCCATAATGCCATCCAATGGTATCCCATGTGCATATTCTTCTCATTCACACATCGAAAAATAATCTCTTATCTAGCAGTACAATGTAATAACGAATGACTTGTTACAGCTAGCGTGCACACTTATCTCTCAAAGTATTGATTTTTGATAAAATTGAAAAAAAAATGAAAAACTGTTGTTTAACATTTAAGCATGTAAAGGGGTACCTGGCGTGAAACGCACCATATCACCCCTTGTTTGGATTAGTATTTAAGGTTAGAACAATGAAATATAAGTAGGCCTACTGTAACGTTTTTAAACTGAAAATTGGAGACTACATAGTTCATGTACTCATGTAAACGGGATTCGAGGGATGTTTGCCCAAACCTAAACTGTGTTAAACTTGTGAAAGCTGAATAAATCGAATTGGAGTTGGTTACTGCTGGTAGACTACTGTTTGATTCAACATATAACCTTCCTTTCAATACACATTCCAGAGGACTGCCTACCGGTATGTTGCACTGACCTCTTGGCCCAGTAAATATACCTACTTGGGGTTTATAAACATTTCAACATTTTGTTCCGTTCATAATATTGTCCAACCTCATTTGTCAAAGTCTTTCTCAAAGTAAAAAATGAACAATTTCAAAAAATCGGCTCTGCTGTCACCCTTTGAATATTGCAACTGCAATAATACCCCAACGAATCTTCGTATTTGCCAGGATGCAACCTGCATGGGCAGGATGGAAGAGGATTAGCGTTTTAGTGCCCTTTCTACCCGCTGTTTCTGGTACTGGTAGAGAGTGCCAAAACTACATGTTGGTTTAAAGATGCATACAAAGTCAATTTTTTGTCACAAAAACCAAGCAAATGCCAGCATATAGTTTCAAGTAGTATAACTAAGAGAATTACCAAAAGGCATTGTTTAATTTTACCCGAAAATGATGTTTGAACGGATTTTTCTGCTGGCATTCTAAGCTGTATGTCAATGGGGCAGGAAAGTAGGTCACGAAAGTAGGTTAAATTTACAACCAAAAATTTAAAGAAAGGAGCAGTCTAAAGGTCTTTTATGGCTGATCGAGTGATCTGTTCAGTTTATCCCTTGGCATGTCGAATTTATTTGAGTCATATAAGAATCTAGTAGAAGTGGTTTACATGTGTTTCTTATATGTGTTACTTATATTCTTATATGTGTTACTGGGAATCCACCCTCCACCTATGCTCGGTTCGTATGTACCTTTAATCATCTTATAATTCAAAGAAGCTGCCTATGTTTAGCCCGTTACCAGATATACTGCAGTCCAGGTGTTAATAGACCTCATAAGAGGTTGTAAACAACACCAAACTCTTGAACCTACGTTTCCGAGACAGTCTAATCAAGATGGCAACCTGGACAGTGCGTAGCTCCGGCGTGATTTTGAGCGTGTTGCTTTGCGGAATAATGCTAATCCATGGTCCTTTGTTGGTGGCTTCGGGTAATTATAAGTATTTTATAGGTAGCTGAACAACATTACGTTATAGGATATATTTTCAATTAGTAGCAGTAGTAGTACAGTGGTAGTTTTTATTTACGGTGTCGAAAGCAACGTGGGCTGTAAAATCGTACAACTCCCGGTACCGTCTACATTCTAAGGTTACGGCAAAAGTTCATACACCGGTGCCCAAAACCACTGTGTTCCACGGAGAAAAAGAAACCGCATCGGCGTATTGAAAAATTTTTCGATGGTCCGCTCTTAGAGTTTAGAAAAAACACATTAGTTAATCTCCATTGCGTACGGGCACGTAGCATGAACACCGAGTCAAAAGTATAGCATAACACTATTTTTATACTCATATATCTGCATTTAGCCCTTAAATTTAAATGCTGCCAGGCTTAAACTCATTCATTAGTATCGCATTTAAAACATATACCAGTGCATATCTATAGAGATATAATGTGACCATGGCGATATACGCTTTATTCGGTGTTTTAGGAGTGTGGCGAAATGCGAGTATTTTCTCTCTGTATGTGTTGCAAATGATACAATGTCAGCCTCTAGCGATATATGCCTTGAACGCCTCTTGCTAAAGCTTGTATCGATATCGCTCGGGGACAATGCCTCACACATGACACAATATTAATTTGCGAGGAAATTTGCGGCTTTTTAAGTGTAATTTATTTTCAACCCGCCATTTCAAGCAAAATAATTTAAAAAGACATCGCAAAAAAAAAAAAAAAAAAAAAAAAAAAAAAAAAAAAAAAAACACCGTATTTCCTAGTCGTGGAAAAAATACCAGCACTGATTTAAAGATTAATTAACGCCAGGTATTCACAGACGGATCTTCACATCGATAAGCAATGTCCACGTGAGACAGTTATAATCATTAAAAGAACAAAGATGAACGTGGAGTTTTATATTCACTTCCTTTCAGAGTGTTCAACTTTAGCAGGAAAGGTTCTGCGTATTTCATTTTTGGCAACGGCTTGTCCTGACGGAAATGCCCCTCATGTGCAGCTGGGATATACTTTGCCCTACACCGGTGAAAGGATTTACCCAATCAAGTAAGTGTAGGCATAAAAAGTTCACAAGGGGTCTATGATGATAACTTTCTGGAAAAGTCTTTCTTTCTTCCCCTTGTACGTTTGCTCATGTGCACAGGCATGCGCAAACTCAATAGGGAAAAAATAACTCAGATTTTATGATCTATTCAATCTCTTTCTGAAATGTAAATGACGCTTGTATATTTTAGTTTAACTATTTAAGAATAATAATCAGAATAGTATAAACAAGTGCCTCTTTCATTAGGATATGTAAACTTATGCTTGATTGTCGTCATTTTCAGAGAATCTGACTTTCAAAAAATAATTAATCTTTCGTCCCTCATCCACGGAATGGCCGTAATTTCCTGCGAGTGTTGTCTGAATACCTGTCTCAGGCTACGAGATTGCATTTTGTGTGAAAAACACAACTGACAGGAGCACACATGCCCACATATGCGTAGGTGCATGTACAACACACGTTATGTACGTGTGTGGACTGAGAGCATCTGCCCGCCCTGTGTTAGGCCTATATGTCTACCAGTATAAGAGGGCGGTCCGAGCATACAGAATGGTCCTCATTAGAAGATAATACTCTCAGTACATCGGAACGATATATGCTGAATTGAACGCAATGTGAAAATTTGATGAAATATACATGTAGGAAGTCTTAAGAAAACTTTGAAGCCTTCGAGAAAATTATAACCAAATCGACAGGACTGGCATAAAAGATTTCAAGTCTGGGGGAAGCCCCACAGAATGAAGCCCGGGAGACCAAAAGGATGGCGTTACACAAATGCAATCGGCTAGCGTGAATGAATTTGAAACAAGACAAAGATATTGTGAAGAAAATGAAAATTTTGAAAAAACATGGGCGCATTGTCTCAGGGCATCCTATGTACTGAAGCAGCGCAACGCTTACATGTGCCTGGAATTTTGTAGATGCCTGATGAAAACAAAGTGGGACAGATCTCCTGTGAGAGTTTTCGTAAGAAAAGTGTAACGAAACATGTTCAGGGGATTGAATGACAGGGACGACATACCGTATGGATTTTGCTTAAAATAAATTTCAGTGACACACACACACACACACACACACACACACACACACACTCCGATGTTAATGAAGTTCTTAAAAACAATAATATTTATTCGTTTGAGATCTTTACTTATCTTATTCACTTCTGTCGGCAATGAATTTATATAATCAACATTAGGACGTAAAACTTTTGATGCCGATGGCACTCATGGGGATTTCACTGAAGTGCCCACCCTGTACATGTACCGGTACAATATATATACAGTGTGTATGTATATGGATAAGTTATTTTCGTCTGCCGTCCTATTCATATTTCAGATTGAAACTACAAAAGTACTCACAGAGTACAGAGTACAGACCTCAGCCAAGACAAATCACCAACTGATTATTAATCAATAATTTATCAATAATTTATCAGTGGATCTTCACCAAAATCTGATCACTTTTTAACGAGACCATTTCTGACCTATCCCAAAGATTTCATCAAAATCCCCGTATAACTTTATTACTGCATTATGTTGTTAACAGACAGATAAGCTAACAAACCAACTAACAAGCGAGACCAAAAAACAAACTCCTTGGATGAAGAAATAGACCTAACCAGTGCATCGTTGCATGTACTTCTGTTTCAAGGTTATTACCTCCGCCAAGGAGGTCATGTTTTCACCCCTGTTTGTCTGTTTGTTTGTCTGTCATCAACAGTTATGGACCGATTTTGATGAAATTTTCAGGAACTGTCAGAAGTGGGCCAAGGAAGAGATGATTAGTTTTTGGTGGTGATCCTGATCAATAATCAATCAATAATCAATAGTAGGTCTGCACTCTAAATTAGTATCTACATATGTATGTGTCTTACTTTTTGAATAACGGGATTTGTACGCATGGTAAAAAAATAACGAGAGCAAAAGCAAGAAAAAAATACATGTACAGTTTCGCTTACCTATTGTTAAGTTAAAGAAAATTAGCAGGCCTCAAGACTTTTTAGAGCTAAAAGTGTGACACAATGTAGTTCCTTAGAATTACAGAATCGTCAGTGACGCCAGAAAAAGTTGTCAATTTGTTCTTTTTGTTCGCGTCGAATTTCCGAGAGCAACCATTTTTTTAATATACACAAAGCTTTTCCACACTTTCACCGGTGTATTCCGAACCTAAAACCTTCAGCGTTCTTGGCCTTGGGATTAACGTAGCTGTTTCCGCCACATGTTTCCAGTAAATCAAATTTAGAATATGACCCGAGCCAACAGCGAGCACGGAAGATATAATGTGCAGGAAGCGATTTAAATCTTGCCTTAAAGACGCAGTATACAGCACTGGAAATATTTTACAACATCCATACTATTTGTTTACTAGCTTTCAGAAGCTGGATTTCCCTCTTCTTCAAGCAGTTTATTACAGACAAACTGTATATAAAGGGCTATTTTCAAATAATTTTAAGGGGAATTGTGTGATCGAAATACACGAAATAAAGGGAATGTAGTAAACACACTAACTTTGCTAGTTTTGAAAAAAAAAACGAATTGCGTTGAAATGTACCACGAAGGCTTAAAATGGGGAAACAAGGTATTGTGAAATGGATAGCTAGCGAGAGGACCACAGACATTATTGATAAGGCAGACGAGTTTGGTTATGGGAATTTCATCAGATGAAGAACGTGAATTTAACATTGAACATGAATTACTACAGTCGGTCATCCGGGCAATGGGCTTCGAGGAGTCAGTACGAGGCTACTATAAACAAATGGCAGATTGAATTGACTTCTACCGTACGTTAAAGTGGTCAAACTACATACGATTATACCAAACTTCACATAGATTCATCACGTCTGTGAGGGAGGGTAAGCCATTAACCTGGAAGATTTCTTTTACAGGTTTTTGTAATTAGCCACTGCGCACCTGGTTGAGAGATAAAACCGGTTTTAACTGCCCATGGTATACGCAAGCACGCCAACTCTAAGATTGCGTGGTGGTGAAATGAAAATTGCATTTTTTTAGCACGTGGAACGTAATGAAAACTAGGAAGATGCACATCACTCAAAGATACATGTAGTATGTAATTAGATTACAATATAATTATTATAATAAGATTACTACAAACTGTGATTAAGTCACCTGGTGCTGGTACTGCCAGAGGACGTGGGCGGGGCGGGCGGCAATGTTATCAAGGCTATATTATAGGCTTCATTCGGCTTGTATTATATAAATGCAATCCCTTGAACAGAGTTTAAACGCTTGCTAGCGTCTTTTTTTTAAGAGAATGAGCTAATTAGGGGACCAACTCAACCTTGTTGCAACCCCGTCTAATAACAAAAACCTGTAAAGAAATCGTCCTGGTAATAGCACACCCATCCTGACAGATGTGATCATGCCCTGTGAATATTGATATAATATTACAAAGTCTGTCAACTTCAACGTACATGTAGGAGCCAATAAAATCCGCCATGTTTTTTTCAATGGCGTTACCCTGAGGCAAGTGACGTCAGCCCGAGTGTGAGCATCACCAATAATTCAGCCACTACGAATTTAATAGTTATTACCCCACTGAATACATTTAATACAAGGCAAGTGAAGCGGCTTTCTCGCGCAAACAGTTGGTTCACGATGGCGGTTCGATTCTTCGGTGTTATTTTAATCGGCTTGGTTTTTGCAGCATATTCACCAGCCCATTCACGCCAAATTGGACAAGCTGGCGGTAGGTACCCGGTATTTAATGCATATTTGTCCGTTAAAACAGATTAATGTAACTGCCGGTGTCGCATGATGTACAGGATAGAATAAAATCAAATGTCATCAAATTCAATGTAATTGAAAATTGGTTTTGAAAAAGAAGAGAGGAGGTCTTAGTATTATGTTCTTTATGTAGCGTGTGAGTCTGATAGTTAGACAGTTAGTGTTTTTTTTTTACAGCATGTGTACATGTACACGTATCAGTAACAAAACAGTCTGATCCAAACATGTAAGAACATTACTTGAGGGGGGTTACTCACTTTCGCGGGTTCGATTCCAACTGTTAGGAGCAATCAAAATTAATCCGATAAACTGTTCGTGGATTAAAGGTGCAAAAGTAAGCTCAGCACCTAAGTTATATTCATGGGCACACTTGGGACAAGTAAGCCAAATTTTAGTTATTCTGTAAACAAATTATTTCACGTGTACATGAACCGTGTGTAAAAGAAGCATGTACTCAAAATACCTCTTTCTTGGGAGTTTAACCCCTTTCTTTTGTGGCTATAAAGTCTTCAATCTCCCTTTAAGTATTTCGATACAGGTACTTCAACGCACGATGCGAAACTGCGCTACCCTTACCCATCTAACTGGTAGACAGACAACTGGCATGTAGAACAAAATTATTATTATTACTATTATGATAATTTAAGAATTCTTATAACTTTTAATTTCAGAGACGGCGAGGAACCCTTTCCAGAGAATTGAGAACTTACATGTACATGTAGGCGTAGGCGAATTTGGTTGCGGTAATGTGGCAGACTTGTCATTAGTAGTATCTGACTCTACCATTATCCACTATGTGATATAAAATCTCTCTCTCTCTCTCTCTCTGTCAAGGTCGGACAGATATTTTCTCCACAGGCATTAAGAAATGTTTTAAAAAACTTTAAAAACGTTAGCAATACACATTCATCTATCTATAAACCATTTTCTTTGTAAAGGAATGCAGCATTTTGTTTTAGGAAATGAAATAGTTAACACAACACAGATGAAATTCTGACGACAAAGTCCAAATATTTAACAATATCATGTTCACGCGACTTTCTGCAGCTGAAAGTTAGGGGAGACCCGAGAAAATGAAAAAGCTAAAGATGCTGTAACTCGATTTAAAATAGATGTAACAAGCATTATTTTAAAAAGTCCTGCATATGAAGTAATTATTGTAAGAATGCACAATTTCAAAAGAAAAAAAACAGGACAGTGCCTTAAATACATGTATTTGGCCCAAGTAGGGTAACTACACATTTATGTAATCAGGAATTCTTGGTATGATCGACAATCAATTTTTGACTTCAGCTTACAAAATAAAAGTATTCTTTTAAGGGGCAATTGAATCAATGTCATTTATTCCTGGTAAAATAAACAAAGCCATAAGTTGTGACTACATAAGGAAAGGAAAGAATATAGCTTCAATGCGCCGTACTTGTTCGCGCGGTAAACTGACCGTGCATGGATGGGCTCAGCACCCATGTTATATTTCATGGGCACACTTGGGACGAAGGAAGCCAAATATTAAGGGTTTTAGTTACTCTATTCGCAAATTTTCAAGCGCACCGTGTGTTAAAGAGACAAAAATTCCACAATTATCAACTTTCTCAACGTACTTCCGTCTGGGGAGGTCAACCCCCTTAAGTCGGTTAAATAATCGATATCCCCGAGCATTTGGAGACATGTAGAGTGACACACAGCGTAAAAAGTGCCTCTGTCTAACTGGCTGGGTGCCTAAAAAGAAAAAAAATGTAGATAAACTCCTCGCTATGGAACAAGATTATAACTATGATTATGTTGAATTAAAAATTCTTCTATCTCTTAATTTCAGCGAGTTCAGCGCTATGGAACTTGATAACGAATATCATCAGAATTGATAACTTAATGTGCCAGAATTATCATTACCAAGTAGATTTATCTGATTCTACCACTGGAGTTCAATCTCTCTCTCTTTCTCTCTCTCAAACACATACACAAACGCGCACGCTCGCTCGTGCAAACCCATTAGTTAAACGAAATCTGCATTATGTTCCAGAATTATATTTGGGATATACTCTGCCATCCTCTGGTGACTATCTTCATCCGATCAGGTAACCAACAGATAGCATTATATTCGGCATGACCTATTTTCAAAGTGAATATAACTAGAAGAAAATGTTTTCGTAGTACATGAAATAAAAATGCACATTTTAATGACAACGTAAATGTACGACCTTTTGATGTAAAAAGTCAAATTCAAAAGATTTTATTTTTTTGTTTAACAGGGTAGAGAACTTCGAAGAAACCATACGCCTTGCCCAACTCGTGCCGGAATTGAAGGTTTACTCCTGCGAGTGCTGTCCCGAGGAAAACGCCAGGATTAGGGATTGCGGTCTTTGCGTGGAGCAATAAAACTGCATGGGTCTTATCTAACAAGGTCGGACTGATGTCTACTCCACACACGCTAAATTTATAAAGCATATAAGACCGAATGCAGCAATTTGTTGGAGGAAACGAAATAGTTAGCATGGATGAAATTCTGCCGACAAAGTCCAAATATTTTTCTAGATCTTGTTCACATTATTTTTAGCAGCTGAGAGTGTGGTGGCCAGTGAATATGGCAATCTAAAAAACGAAAAAACTATAGGTGCTGTAACATGCATTTAAATAAATGTTTATAAGCATGATTGTAAGAATGCGTGATTGTAAGAATGCGTAATTTCAGAGAAAGGAATTTTAGTCCAGGGCAGTGACAAAATATTTGGCCCGAACAGGCCAATCATACAGATATATGATTAATAATCTTGATATGATCCACAAACAATGATTATTGACTTCAGTTTCCAGAATAGAATTTTTTTTGAGGTAACGTTGAGTCAAGGTCATTTCTGTGTAAATGATAAAAATTAAAGAAGCATAAGCTGTAACTACGTAAAGAAAGCAAAGAACAATTTCACTTGATGCAGAAATCTATATCTGCATGTCCACGATACTGCGTAACAGCAAAGGCTTATCTTCTTGGAAAGTCTGTCAAAATACTCCTAAGTGTTGGATTGCATTAGGGGTGCTTTTTTGTGAAAAGTGATGGATTTGTCTTATTATAACAAATGATTTTGTTTCCAAACATTGCTGTGCATTTTAAACTTTTTAATTCTTAACCGTAAATGACACTCAACCAGCGCTTAAATCTCATACCAGTCTGTTTTGAAGCTGTACATTATGGAAAAGAAAACCCTCAGAATAGCATTGTTAGCATTTTTTGGTCATCTCAGGGATCATTTACGGCATACAAAAATTGTTCTTCATCGCAAATTGTGATGGGTGAAGAAAACGTTTCCGTTTTCAACTTCGGTACAAAGTATGATCTCCCTTACACGTGAACAATACAAATCGTTCAATTTCAGGATTTAAATATCTGGAATACACTCTGCTTTTCATAGAACAACAATGTGTAAGGGAATCCTATCATCTGAACGTGTAATCGCAGATGTTAGTACTGTATGACCCAATTCTGTTTCGTTTTCTTCAGAAACGCACGAGAGCGAAACCACAGCTAGCGTGTAGTTTCGTTTCCCTATTCAGATTCGGTCCAGGGACCTAGTGAATAGATATTAAATGAGACTTAAATTAACTATATCCGGTTCCCATTTTTTGACGTGTAACGCACGAGAGACGATTTCATGACAAAAAATGACAATGCACTGAAGCTACAGTAACATGTATCTATTCATAGAAATAAACGTTTTAATGCTTTGGGTCCACTCATAGAGCCTAGATCTCCGCCAAGACAGCTCTATAATCATAATAAATTTATTACTAAGTTAATTGGTAGCAACCTAATCAAATACTTTAAAAATAAGCTCATTTCTTAGAATTTCTTAAAAATTGGAAATCCTCTTTTTGAGTTATTGCAGGTCTTAACACCTTTTAAGGAGCAAAAAGCAAAAAAAAAAAAAAAAAAAAGGCCTTGGAGGAGATAACGATAATTTATTGTTCGAGTTGCGCTCTCACGTGTTGATACCGGTGAGACATTTTGGAAACGTGAGTCGTTCCTGTTGGGTTATGTTGAAGGCGTGCAGCAAGGGTTTTACATCGTCCCGTTTATGTATAAATACATATAATACTGAGCATGCTTACATCCGAGAACGATTATAATTATTTCTTGAACTCATTCGTGCACCTCGCCCAACCCGTGATGACAGAGCAATTCTCTGGATTGTTTCTCTGCACCTTGCTCAGTTCAGCGCTGTCATCACAAGCTGGGCCACTTATTGGCAAATTAAATGCTAACGGTCATGTTAACATAGAAAGCGATGATACAGGAGTGGGG
>NW_019775455.1:328038-345284 GCF_001039355.2 Lingula anatina | reverse complement strand
TGGTCCCCCTTTAAAATTTTAAATTTGACAAAAGTGAATCAGATGAAAAAAGGGGGGGGAGGGCGACTTTGCGCCGCGGACCCCCCCCCCCCCCCTCCTCCCTTTAAGTAATTCTGGATCCGCCCCTATATATCGGTATGTAACGTAACACATTAAGTATAACCCAGTCTTGCATATGCTTCCAGGTTCAAACAAATTACACAAAGTACATAAATTATAATATTATTATGACAAGAGTCAAGGTTTATGGTGGATGCCTGACACTTATTCGTCACCCGAGGTGTCGAGGTGCGTGTAATAAGCAATCAGAGCAGGTGGGGCGTGGCCTGAAGGGATGCAGTAATGATAGTTGTAAGTTTCCCACAGCGTTTTTACAGAAGAAAAATTCTTGTACAAGTGCACTTAATCAGTAATCAGTGTCAAAGGTCACTGAAAACAACATTCTAGCTACTGAACGACAGAAACGTGTTGAGGATAAAAGAGAGCCTCTAGAGACACCTCTATAAGTCAAGGAGATGGATGGCCGGGGTCTGTACGTTTGCTAGTTGCCAAAACCGCGTTCAGCTATCGAGGTATGCAGCCAGGAATATAATGCTAGCATATACAGTGTATACACCGTTTAAGTAGCCAGCTACACGCACCCATTTCAGCACTGTGATAATGTCAGTATCAATGGATTATATGTAAAGTTGCAGGGTCTGGTTAAGTTGCCATGAAAGTGTACTGCAAGTGTAAAATTGAAATCTTTGGCTTAACATGTATTGTTTTGCCAAAGAATAAGAATGTTACCCGTGGAATTGGAATTTCAATGTTGCGGTATCCCTACAATTCTTCTGATAAACATTAAGTCAGATTTTGTTAGAAAAAAATTGTACGCTCAATATTCTGATTGTTCATAGTTTCTAAAAAGACAAAGACACACAATCTACACACACACACACACACACATACACACATACACACACACAGAGAGAGAGAGAGAGAGAGATTTCTGCAACACGTATTACGCCGTGAAAAAAATCGTTGCTTGCCTCGTGTATTCACACTTAATGGGTTCGTTTATTTTTGCCATTATGATGCAACACAGAAATGACATTGACTAACTGATACCTTAAAAGAATACACTTTTAATACTGTAAACTCCGGTTCCATGCTTGCCTCTTTTTAGAAGAGAATAAGCTAATAAGAGGACCAACGCAACCCTGTTGCAACCCCGTCTAATAACAAAAAACCTGTAAAGATATCGTCCTGGTAATGGCACACCCATCCTGACAGATGTGATCATGCCCTGTGAAGATTGATATAATCTTAAAAAGTCAACTTTAACGCACGAGTCAATGTAAACCGCCATGTTTTTTTTCAATGGCGTTACCCCAACTTGCCGGTTGCTAAGGCAAGTGACGTCAGCCGGAGTGTGAGCATCAAGGACGTATCCCCCACCAATAATTCAGCCACTACGAATTTAATAGTTCTTTACCCCACTGAATACATTTAATGCAAGTGAAGCGGCTTTCTCACGCAAACAGTTGGTTCACGATGGCGGTTCGATTCTGCGATGTTATTTTAATCGGCTTGGTTTTTGTAGCATATTCACCACAAACTGGAAAAACTAACGGTAGGTACCCGGTATTTAATGCCTTTTTGTCCGTTAAAACAGATTAATGTAACTGCCGGTATTTCGTGACGTACATGATAGAATTAAATCAAATGTCATCAAATACCGGTACAGTGTAATTGAGAATTGGTTTTAGTAAATAAGAGTGGAGAATATGTCATATCTTAACATTGTAAGTTCTTTATTCTCTGCGTGCACAGCGTCAGTCTGCAAGTTGTCCGTGGTTTTGTTTTGTTTTTTTTAACAGCGTGTGTACCCTGTACATGTACATGTATTTGTAACGGGAGGGGGGGGGGGTATTTACTTTCTTGTGTTCGATTCCAACTGTTTGGAGCAATCAAAATTAATCCGGTAAACTGCTCGTGGATTGACGGGCTTATCACAGGGGACACTAGGACTTGGTTACTTCTCCAGCTGATAACACAACAGCGATGATGTTTGCCAGAGATCAACTACAAACTGATTGATCTCTATATTTATTTATCTGGCTGAGAGATCTGGAGTGTCCTTACCGAACTTACTCCGATCTCTAATAATCTCTGATCCCTGATGTCAAAGCAAAGTTCTTCTCGATACACAGGGAGAAACACAAAATACATTACAGTGATTCAAAAGAAAGTGAAGAGATATTGAAGCCAATTAATAGAATTAAGACATATTACTAGAGGCATTTTACACAATTAAACTGAGACTGATTTAAACTTAAACTAGGAGATGAAGCCATAAATGAAGTTATTCAATCATTTTAAAACTTAAAAGCAGACTTCAAACAGATTCATGTAATATCATTATAACTGAGGCATCTGAACAATCTTTACCAAACATTGACATAATTTTGATTTAAATGTGGAAGTTTGTAATTTTTTAAATTACCACCATGACAGGCTCAACAAACTAGGGGAATAGTAAACTCAGCACCTGTGTTAAATTTCATGGGCACATTTGGAACGAAGTAAGGCCAATTTTCCAGTAATTCTGTTTACATTTTATTTCACGTGTACTGTGAACAGGCAAACAGGCAAAATTCCAGAATTATCAACGTACATGTACTCATCGTACCTCTTTTGACCCCCTTCTTTTTGTGGTTATGTGGTTATTGAGTCTTCAATCTCCCTAAGTATTTCAATACTGGTAGTTCAACGCAAGATGCGAAACTACCCTTACCCATCTAACTGGTAGACAGACACCTGGCATGTGGAATAAGATTATTATTACTATTATGATATTATGATAATTTAAGAATTCTTATATCTTTTAGTTTCAGAGATAGCGCTGAGCAGGCCTGACTTCAAAATTCAAAACTTACACGTAGGCGAATTTGGTTGCGGTAATGTGCCAAACTTGTTATTAGTAGTACCTGACTCTACTACTATCCACTATGTGATATAAAATCTCTCTCTCTCTCTTCCTCCTCTCTCTCTCTCTTCTCTCTCTCTCTCTCTCTCTCTCTCTCTGATACAACCACACGCACGGGCGCGAATTCGAAATGACTCATAATCTGCATTATGTTCCAGAATTATGTTTGGGATATACTTTGCCATCCTCTGGTGACTATCTTCATCCGATCAGGTAACCAATGGATAAAGTTAAAGATCAGTATCGTAAAGCACAGAACAAAGGGTTATGGCCAACTTTCAAAGTAAATATAACTAGAAAAATGTTTTCAAAGCATTCAAAATGTACCTTTAATGGTAAAATAAATGTGCTTACTTTTAATGTAAAAAGTCAAAATTTAAATAGATGTTTTTTTTAACAGGGGAGATGACTTCGAAAAGATCATCAAATTTGCCCAAATCGTGCCTAAAGTGAAAATTTACTCCTGCGAGTGCTGCCCCGAGGGAAAGGCCAGAATAAGGGATTGCGGTCTTTGCGTGGAGCAATAAAACTGCATGGGTCTTATTTAACAAGGTCGGAGAAAATATTTACAAATGTTTTAAAATACTTTTATAAACGTTACCAAAACATATACATCTATAAAGTGTTTTCTTTTTTAAAGGAATGCAGCATTTAGTTGGAGGAAATGAAATAGTTAACACAGATGAAATTCAAAGTCATATTTAACTAAATATTTAACTAAATCATGTTCACATGACATTCGGCACTGGATGTTACAGGAGATCCGAAGACATGTTTTCTGCAGGTGAAAGTTAGCATAGACATGGCTATTAGCAAAAGAAAAAAACTATATATGCTGTAACTCGATTTAAAATAGATGTAACAAGCATGATTTTAAAAAATCCCGTATATGAATTAATTATTGTAAGAATGCACAATTTCAGAAGAGAAAAATCAGGACAGTGCCTTAAAGTAGGCTTATTACACATCTGCGTGATTAAGAATTCTTGATATGATCGACAATCAATTATTGACTTCAGTTCACAAAATGAAAGTATTCTTTTGAGGTTACATTGAGTCAGTGCCATCTCTGGTAAAAATAAACAAAGCCATAAATTGTGGCTACATAAAGAAAGCAAAGAATATGTTTTAATGTGTCGTAGTTGTTACTGAAATCTCTTTCTCTCTGTGTGTGTGTGTGTGTGAAGTTTGCACTCGTCCTTTTAAAAATGAACATTCACAATATTGATATTGAAAGTCTAATTATCAAGGCAACATACTCACTCTTTGGCAATACAATGCATGTTAAGCCAAATATTTCAATAACACCTGTTGTACACTACCAGACTACATTGGTCTTGCTACCGATATTCTCACCCGACGCTTTGTGTCCTATTTCACACAGACCACGAATCCCACGAATGGCCATGAATTGACAAATTTCACGATTCGTGGTTGAATCGTAATCAGATCCTGAAGTCCTTAACAGATTCGTATATATTCGTAGTCAGTTCTTGCACTTCTTGATCAATCGGGGATTCGTGGCAAAAATTTTGAGCTGTTCAAAGTTTTGGCCACGAACTCCCGATTCCAAAAAATCGTAGTGAATTTCTGGACAATATTCGTGCGATTCCAACCGAATCCCACGAATATTCGTAACACTATCGCACCTGTATCGTAACTGAATCGTAGAGCGTGTCGAATTAGACCAGAAAATTAGCAAAATCTCAAGATTCCAGCCGAATCCCACGAATATTCGTAACACTATCGTACATGGATCGTAACTGAATCGTGAGCGTGTGGAATTGTAGACCAGACAATTGGCAAAATCTCACGAATCCTCACGAATCCTGAAAATTTGTCAATTCTTGGCGATTCGTCGGATTCGTGGTCTGTGTGAAATAGGGGCCTAAGATGACAACCTAACCAGTCCATGCAGGAACTCTACAGATGATTCATTGATACTGACATTATCGCAGTGCTGAAGTGGGTACGTGTTTTGGGCTACTGAAACGATATAAATATGTTAATATTACTCCTGCCTGCATACCTTTAGAGTTGAACGCGGTTCTGGTAACTAGTAAACGCATACACCCTTTGGCATACATCTCCTTGACTTACAGAGGTCCCTGGGGACTCTACTACTTTATCATCAGCATGTTTTTGCGGTTTCAGTGAGTAGAAGGTCAGTTATCAGCAACCTCTGACACTCAGGGGCGCGCGATTTCTAATCAGTGCCGATTTGCTGCACTTGTATTAGAATATTAAAAAAAAATAAACGATACGCAGTTGTGTCTAGTTATGGCGATATCATCAAATCAAGAACGTGAACTTAACATTAGACTTGACGAGAAAGTATGATGTATATTATCGACGGCGATCCGTTTCATGAAGTATCCCCCACCAAAAATTCACCCACTGTGCCTTTAATAATTCTTAACCCCATCTGAAATCATTTAACGCAAGTTAAACGACTTTCTCAAGCAAGCAGCTGGTGCACGATGGCGGTTCGATTTTGTGAAGTTATTTTAATCTGTTTGTTGTTTGTAGCATTTTTACCAAAAACAGGACAGAGTTATGGTAAGTATTGAAAACTTCTTCGTCCATAATAACAGATTCATGTCATGTAACTGTCGTATTTCATGAACCTACACGGTAGAATCAAAGCAAATGTGTGATCAGGCATAGTTTTTGGTAAATTTGAGTGGGAAAACTCAGGTCTAAGGTTTGTCAAATCTGATCAAAACAAGTAAATTGGTTCAGGGTGGAATCACGCTATTCCAAAAATTGACAGCAATTCAGATCTAGATGACCATACGAATATGGGTTTTTAAACATTTTGCTCAAAGATGGCCTGAACACTAGCCGGCCAATATCTGAAGCATGTACGATGCGTATACAAGATCCCACGATAACACGCAAGCCGCGCATGTACATACAACTTCTTCGGCTACACAACGGCATTGCGAAATACTCGTGCAGTCGCTCTGACTTCCTTTTTTAAGACAGTCGACCTGGGCTCCGTATCTCGAAAGGTTCGCTATGTTGCGCACGTACGCAAGTGTCTCGATTTCATGGCCCCGTATCTCGAAATAGAATCGGTTATGGAATCGAGACACTAACACGCGTGCGCAACATAGCGAACCTTTCGAGATACGGAGCCCAGGCCAGCTTCTGGTCGTGTCGTGTCCGTCTCTTACCAGTTTCGGGACAGAATGACAACTGCATTATGAAAGCGCTGTAGTTAGAAAATGACGAGTGTTTTAATGTATAATTCACTAGAATTATACCTCTTCAAAAGAAAATGTAATTGTAGTACCATGTTCTTTATTCCCTGCGTGTACCGTGTGGTTCTGCTTAGTTATCCGTGCTTCTGGCTCTTTTAACAGCGTGTGTATATGAACATGTATTGGTGACGATCCTAACATGTAATAATGTTACGGAGGGGGAGCGGGGGGTCACTTTCTTGGGTTCGATTCCAACTGTTTGGAGCAATCAAAATAAATCCGGTAAACTGACCGCGCATCAAAGGGCTCACAAAATCGGCGCCAAAGTAAGCTCAGCACCTATATTATATTTCATGGGCACATTTGGGGCGAATAAAGACAAATATTAAGGTTTTTAGCTACTCTATTCAGATATTATTTTGCGCTGTGTGTAAAAGAGACGAAATTCCAGAATGATCAACATTCTGAACGTTCTTCCGTCTGGGTAGGTCAAACCCCCTCAAGGCGATTAAGTAGGCAATTTCCCCGAGCATTTGGATACAGCGTAAAAAGTGCCTCTGTCTAACTGGCTGGGTGCTTAGAAGAAAAAAACTAGTAGATGAACTCCTCGCTGTGGAACAATATTATAACTATAATTATGTTGAATTAACAATTCTTCCAACTTTTAATTTCAGAGAGATCAGCTCTATGGGACTCGATAACGAAAGGCGTCAGAATTGAAAACATACAAATTGGTTGCGGTAATGTGCCAGAATTATCATTACCCAGTAGATATATCTGATTCTACCACTAAAGTTCAATTCCTCTCTCTCTCTCTCTCCCTCTCTCTCTCTCTCTCTCTCACACACACGCGCGCGCGCGCGCGCGCTCGTGCACACACATTAGTTGAACAAAATCTGCATTTTGTTCCAGAATTACATTTGGGATATACTCTGCCATCTTCTGGTGACTATCTTCATCCGATCAGGTAACCAACAGATAGCATTATATTCGGCATGACCTATTTTCAAAGTGAATATAACTAGAAAAATATGTTTTCTTAGTACATGAAATAAAAATGTACATTATAATGGCAAAATACAATGTACGTTCTTTCGATGTAAAAAGCCAAAATTCTAAAGAAATTATGTTTTTTGTTTAACAGGGTAGAGAACTTCGAACAAATCATACACCTTGCCCAACTCGTGCCTGAAATGAAGGTTCACTCCTGCGAGTGCTGTCCCGAGGAAAACGCCAGGATTGGGAATTGCGGTCTTTGCGTGGAGCAATAATACTGCATGGGTCTTATTTAACAAGGTCGGACAGATGTCTACTCCACACACACTTAATGTGTGAAGCATATGAAGTGTTTTTAAAGACCGAATATAGCAATTTGTTGGAGGAAAGTTCAAACGAAAGACTAAGTGCAGATGACAGTCTGACGACATGCAAAGTCCAAGTATTTTACTAAATCATGTTCACGTGATATTCACCAGCTGAGAGTTAGTGGTGACCCGTGAATATGGCAATTAAAAAAAGGTGCTGTAACACGAATTTAAATAAATGTTTATAAGCATCATTTTCAATAAGTTCTACGTATCAAGTAACTCTTGTATAAGAATGCTTGGTTCAGTGGCCATTACAATATCCGTAACAATAATTTCATTATTCGCGTTGCGCTCGAGATCACGTGCTTATACCGGCGAGACATTTTGGAAACGTGAGTCGTTACTGTTCTGTTATGTTGGAGGCGTGCAGCGAGGATTTAACATCGTAACGTTTATGTTATAAATACCACTGAGCATTCACACACACGAGAGCTATTACACTTATTTCTAGAACTCATCCATGTACCTCAACTGTTTGTTGTTAGTTATAGTGGGAACTTTACTCAGCCCGTGATGAAAGTGCAATTCTGTGGATTGTTTCTCTGCACCTTGCTCAGTTCAGCGCTGCCATCACAAGCTGGATCACCTATTGGTAAGTAGTTAATACATGTACTTACCGTCAAGGTGATATAGAAAGCGATGATACTGATATCACGCAAAAAGTAAAAGCTACCTCAATTGTCTCGTATTTTCAATAGTTTTACAGTTTTAACATATATAATAATTACCTCTAGTACCTTACCCAGTTATTAAGGAGCAAGATATAGACAAGATGGTTCATTGTTTTTTTATTTCAGATAACTTGGCGCTGCCTGGAGTTCAAAATTCAAATGAACTAGCAGGTGGCAATGAATATGTAGATAAAATCAACGTTCTACACGGTAGTTGTCCAGCTGGAACTGTCCTTGGTATATATTTAGGATATACTCTGCCTTGCTCTGGTGACTATCTTCATCCGATCAGGTAACCAATAAATATTATTTGAGGTGTTCGCACAGCACACAACACAGGGTTATGGCCAATTTTCAAAGCGAACATAACTAGAAAAAGTAACGTTTTCATAGTAGTCATAATGTACATTTTAATGGTTAAATATGTGTAAATATTCAAAATTCGAAAAAAAAAATGTTTTTTTTTTTAACAGGAAAGAAGACTTCGAAAAAATCATCAGCCTTGAATATCTCGTGCCCGAAATGAAGGTTTACTCCTGCGAGTGTTGTCCCGAGGAAAAGGCCAGGATTAGAGATTGCGATCTTTGCATGGTGCATTAAAACTGTATGAGTTTTATATAACAAGTAGGCTAATTATACATGTATATGATCAAGAATCCCTGATTTGATCAGATATCGAACATTGACTTCAATTAACAGAATGGAAGTGTTTTGAGACAACATTGATTCAATGTCATTTCTGTGTTCATTTTAAGATTTTAAGACGCATAGGCTGTAGGACCTAACTGCACATAAGGAAAGGAAAGAATGTATACTATATAGTTTCAAATCTATGTGCGTGTGTAATTGCTTATGTATTTTTAATTGCTTATGTATTTTTGAAAAACTATTAGCATTTTTTAAAGTTAAAACTTACTAAATGTACAAATATCTAATAAAACCTAACATTATGTTTATCTGAAGGAATTGTGAGAACTTTAAATTGAAATGCCAATTTCAATGCAAACATTCTCATTCTTTGACAATATAGTAGGCCTACATGGTAAGCCAAATGTTCAATAACTGCAGTGAACCAGCCACGCTGGTCTTGTCACGCGACGTTTTCGGCGAGGTGACAACGTCTTAATGCATGCAGGAACTCTTCTACAGATAATTTCATTGATCCTAACATCATCACGGTGCTGAAGTGGGAACGTGTTGAAGGCTACTTAACGGTATAAATGTGTTACCATTTCTCCCCTGCCTGCATACCTCTAGAGCTGTTGTGGCAACAAGGAACCGCACAGACCCTTTGGCATCCGTCTCCTTGACTTACAGAGGTGTCTCTAGGGGTCATCCTTTATCATCAGCAAATTTCTGTCGTTCAGTAGCTAGAAGGTTCTTTTCTGTGACCTTTGACACTCAGAGTTGCCTCTGTTCAAAGTCAATACTTACTGAACAGTTTTACGAGTTTTTTTCTGTGAAACAGCCGTAGGAAGCTTACAAATATTATTATTATTATTATTAGTGCATCTCTCCCACACACCCTAAGTGTATTGGTAAAACGCCATACTCCGCTTGCTTCGATTGCTTATTACGCGTATACCTCCACACTGCTTAGGGTGACGAATAAGTGTCAAGCATCCGCCATAACCCTGGACTCTTATCATAAACATATGCACTCAAGAGGCAAGGCCACAGTTACATGAATCTGTTCTAAGAAATAAAACGCTCTTATATCTCGTATTTGGGTTTAACTGGAAAAACTGAGATCTCAGCCAAGGCAGCTCAATTCTCATTAAATTACTCAATTGATTGATTATTACCTATTACCGAAATAAAATCCCTTATAAATTAGCTCATTTGTAAGCATTATTGAAAATCTGCCCAAAATGTGTAAGGTTGTTTTAATAATCACAAACGAGCAAAACACACCTCCTTGGAGGAAGTAATATTAACTTCATTGTTAGAGTCGCATCTTCACGTTTTAATATCGGTGAGACATTTTAGAAACGTGTCGTTTCTATCAGGTTATGTTGAAGGCGTGCAGCGAGCATTCCAAATATGCACAGTTATCTATAAATACCACTGAGCATGCATACACCCGGAAACGATTATAATTATTTCTTAAACTCATCCGTGCACAACACCTGTTAGTTACACAGGAAACTTTCTGCCTTCTTCGCAATGACTCCGGGATGCACACGATTCAAAACTGCGCCAAGGTGGTTGGTGGGAGATAGCAGATTTGATTATGTTTGTGGGCATTTAATCGTGCCATCAGCCACTTAACTGTTCAAATACTACCAAGAAATATTTCTTGTTCTCAGACATGTTAAACAGGAAGTTGCTTGTGCACTGAACGTGTACGTGTTTGAATTCTTACTCTTTGTCAGATACATATACACGTGGAAATTGGCTTGCTTTGTTTGATTTACAGTAGTCGTCAATCAAAATAATTATCTGCTGACAGTAATCAGCAGGGGTTTTTTTTTTTTGTCTCACACAGTTCATGTAATTTCCACTACCCCCCATCGAAACTTTTACAATTTACAATGTCAGTCAAGGGAAGGCTCAACGGGCAAGTACTGTAGGCTACACGTGAATGTCACCCTCTACCCGCCCCCCTCCCCGCTTTATAAGGTCAAAATTGAAAATAAATACTATTCCCCAGACAGTTATTGTGTAAACAAGAACAGTTTTTAGAAAGATTCAAGTCAGCTCCAATAATGTACATGATAAATATGATGTTTCGTTCGGTGAAAATGTTCATTATGCCTCACAAACCTCCATATTTTTACAATCGTAACGTTGAGCTAGGCACTAGACGGTGGCGCCGCGACGGCAGAAAGGGGAACTTCTCTGTGCTTGCTGCATCACATTTCGCATAAATATCAAAATTTTATTAGAAACGAATCCTCCCATGCACTTTTATTCATTTAGTCATTTATACATTTATTTATAATTCTTGATCTATTTATTTACTTATTCATCTATCTATTTATTTAAGCTATTTTATCAATTCTGGGAAGGGGCTCTGATAGGCCTACCTTTAAACAGAGAATCGTGTCCTCTAATATTGTTATTTTCTTGTGTGGAGGGATATCCAAGAGCATGAAATACATGCAGGATGCTGGGGGCCAATGGCAAAAATACAAAGCTAATGTGCATTACACCCTGTGTAGGCCTATCGCAGCAGTCCCCATTCAAATCAATGGGTTCCGTTGTTTTGAAGAGTCGATCATATATTTATGAGGATCTAATTAAATTTTCTTTTTTTTTTTGTTTATTTGAAGACGTGGGATAGTATATTAAATGCATGTAAATCGATGTTTTTATTTTACCCTATTACTGAAAGTTTCAATTCTTTAGTTATGTTTGAGACCTGCCCTAGCAAATCAAACGCATTTTAAAAATTGGGGTCATCGGAGAAATAAGCAAACTTACACGCATTGAAGTAAAATACACCCTGCGTATCGCATTTGTGCCAGTTCAAGTCAATGGCATTTTTTTTTTTTTTTTTTTTTTTGCGTATTCGTGGTTTTTAAAATGATTTATAAAATTTAACAGATGTATATATAATTTACACATAAATGAAGGGAAGTGTATATAAAGTAATTTCGTTAGTTTTGAAAAAAAGAACGTCGAAATGCGATGAAATGCACTACGAAGGCTAAAAATGGCGAAATAGGGTAATGTATATCTGTGGAGAGGAATGAAAAAATTACTGATACGGCAGACGAAACTGGTTATGGGAATTTCATCATACGAAATATGTGGACTTAACATTGGGAAATGGGCTTCTAAGAGTTGGGATGAAGCTACTGGCGGCGATGTTATCAAGGCTATTTGGCTTGGGTCCCATGGTCTGTATATAAATACAATCTGGGGAGCAGAGTTTTAACACTTGTTTGCGTCTTTTTTGAAAAATAAGAAATAAGCTGCTTAGGGGACCAACGCAACCCTGTTGCAACTCCGTCTAATAACAAAATCCTGTAAAGAAATCGTCCTGGTAATGGCACACCCATCCTGACAGATGTGATCATGCCCTGTGAAGATTGATATAATCTTAAAAAGTCTGTCAACTTTAACGTACCAGTCAATATGATCCGCCATGTTTTTTTTTTTTTTTTACAATGGCGTTACCCCAACTTGCCGGTTGCTAAGGCAAGTGACGTCAGCCCGACTGTAAGTTTCAAGGTCGTACCCCCCACCAATAGTTCAGCCACTAAGAATTTAATAGTTCTCTACCCCACTTAATACATTTAATGCAAGTGAAGCGGCTTTCTCGCGCAAACAGTTGGTTCACGATGGCGGTTCAATTCTGCGATGTTATTTTAATCGGCTTGGTTTTTGTAGCATATTCACCACAAACTTACGGTAGGTACCCGGTATTAAATGCATATTTGTCCGTTAAAACAGATTCATGTTACTATACCGGTGTCACATGATGCACACGATAGAATCAAATCAAATGTCATCAAACAGTGCAATTGAAAAATGGTTTCGGAAAAGAAGAATGGAGAACCTCAGGTATTAGTATTATTTTCTTTTATGCGTGTACCGTGTGAGCCTGATAGTTAGACATAGGTTAGTGGGTTTTTAACAGCGTGTGTACATGTACATGTATCGGTAACGAAACAGACTGATCCTAACATGTAATAACATTACTGGAGGGGGGAGGCTTACTCACTTTCACGGGTTCGATTGGAGCAATCAAAATTAATCCGGTAAACTGGCTGTGGAAATAAGGGGCAATAGTAAGCTCAGCACCTAAGTTATATTCATGGGCACATTTGGGACAAGTAAGCCAAATTTTAGTTATTCTGTAAACAAATTATTTCACGTGTACTGTGTGTAAAAAGCATGTACTCAACGTACTTCCTTTTTGGGAGTTAAACACTTTTCCTTTGTGGCTATTGAGCCTTCAATCTCCCTTTGTATTTCAATACAGGTAGTTCAACGCACGAAGGATAACTGCACTACACTTACCCATCTAACTGGTAGACAAACATCTGGCGTGTGGAACAAGATTATTATCACTATTATGATAATTTAAGAAATCTAATATCTTTTAATTTCAGAGTTGCGTCTCATCAGAATTGAAAACTTACATGTAGACGAATTTGGTTGCGGTAATGTGCCAGACTTGTCATTAGTAGTATCTGACTCTACCATTATCCTCTCTCTCTCTCTCTCTCTCTGACACACCTACACACGCACATTGGTTGTACGAAATAAATTAAAATCTGCATTATGTTGCAGATTTCCATTTGGGATATACTCTATCATCCGATGGGGACTATCTTTATCCGATCAGGTAACCAATGGATAAAATTATGGAAAATATTCGTAGAGCACAGAACAAAGATCAATTTTCAAAGTGAATATAACTAGAAAAAATGTGTTTATAGTGCACGAAATAAAAATGTACATAATAATGGCAAAATACAATGTACGTTCTTTCGATGTAAAAAGTCAAAATTCAAAAGATTTTTTTTTTGTTCAACAGGGAAGAGAACTTCGAAGAATACATACGCCTTGCTCGACTCGTGCCTGAAATGAAGGTTTATTCCTGCGATTGCTGTCCCATGGACAGGGTTAGTAGTTGCCGTATTTGCGTGGAGCATTAAAACTGCATGGGTCTTATTTAACAAGATCGGACAGATGTCTACTCCACACACACTTAATGTAAAAAGCATATAAACTATTTTTAAATGCCGAATGCAGCGATTTGTTGGAGGAAACAAAGAACTTACTGTGGTTGAAATTCTGACGACAAAGTCCAAAAAGTTTAATAAATCATATTTACATGACATTCGGCAGCTGAGAGTTGATGATGGCCCGTAAATATGGCAATTTAAAAAACGAAAAAACTAAATAAATGTTTATAAGTATGATTTCAATTAGTTCTACGTATCAAGTAACTCTAGTATAAGAATGCTTGGTTTCAGTGGCCATAACAATATCCGTAACAATAATTTCATTATTCGCGTTGCGCTCTCACGTGTTTATACCGGCGAGACATTTTGAAAACGTGAGTCGCCGCTGTACGGTTATGTTGGAGGCATGCAGCGAGGATTTGACATCGTCACGTTTATGTATAAATAGCACTGGACATGCACACTCACGAGAACGACAGCAATTATTTCTAGAACTCATCCATGCACCATAACTATTAGTTATAGAGGGAACTTTACTCAGTGCAATTCTGTGGATTGTTTCTCTGCGCCTTGCTGACTTCAGCGCTGCCATCACAAGCTGGGTCACCTATTGGTTAGTAGTCAGTGCTAACAGTCATTTTGACAATAAAATCGATGATACCGATATCACGCAAAAAGTAAAAGCTACCTCAATTGTCTCGTATCTTAAACTGTCTTTCAGTGTAAAAAAAGATTATTATGATTACCTCTAGTAATATTATAATTACCTTTAGTATCTTCTCCTGGTTATTAAGAGGCGAAAAAGAAATAGGGTGCTTCACCTGCTTTATTTCAGACACATTGATGCCGCCTGAGGTTACAAAATCAGAAATACATGTAAACATAATCAAGCATTTACACAGATGTCAAGCTGGAACTGCCCTTGGCTTATAATTGGGATATACTCTGCTATCCTCTGGGGACTATCTTCATCCGATCAGGTAACCAAAATATAAAATTATGGAAGGCATTTGCAGAACACACAACGAAGGGTTATGGCCACTTTTCGAAGTGAATACAGCTAAACGAAATAGCGTTTTCATAGAACTCAAAATGGACATTTTCATGTTTAAATAAAATTCGACCTAAAAAGCCAAAATTTAAAACACTGTTTTTTATTTGTTTCACAGGGAAGAGACGTTCGAACAAACCATACGTCTTGCCCAACTCATACCTGAAATGAAGGTTTACTCCTGCGAGTGCTGTCCCGAGGAAAAGGCAAGGATAAACGTAAGGGATTGCGATCTTTGCGTAGAGCAATAAAACTGCATGGGTCTTATTTAACAAGGTCGGACAGATGTCTACTCCACACACGCCGTATAACGTTTAGAACTCACATATAAAGCGTTTTATTTTCAAAGATCAAATGTAGCAAAATTTTGGAGGAGTTAAAGGCACTGTAACACAGTGTTACAAACAGGATTTCAAGAAGTCATGCGTATAACGTACGGTATTGTAAGAATGCGTAACTTCAAAAGAAAGAAATTCAGTCCAGGACATTACCTTAAATGTTTGGCCCAAGTAAGCTAATTACCCCCGGTATAAATTCCCCATCCAAAAAGGTGTCACCCCTACCGCATTTGTGGACATTAATTTGTTACATGGGTACCCATAGATTAATTTTACTATTACATAGCAACTAGGCAACCGTTTATCGTGTAAGTTGGGGACGTGAGATGTACATGTAGAACAGTGACTTACCTATATTTTAGTGGGACCATTGAAATACCCTAACACTAATTATATATTTTCGATATGCGGCAACTAAGAGTAAAAACAAATACACTGGTTAACGACATAGTTTTCTGTATCACTTACGCATTGCATTAGGGTGACACTTTTTGCCAGGGGAGTACACGTGTATATGATCAAGAATCCTTGATACGATTCACAATCAATTATTGACAGGAGAATAAGAGTATTCTTTTGAGGTTATAGTTAGTCAATGCCATTTTTGTGTTGCGTCGTAATGGTAAAAATAAACAGAGCCATAAGGTATGAATACACAAAGAAAGCAACTATTAGTTTCACTGCGTAATACGTGTTGCAGAAATCTCTCTCTCTCTCTCTCTCTCTCTCTCTCTCTGTGTTTGTGTGTGTAGATTATGTGCCTTTGTCTATTTAGAATCTATGAACAATCAAAATATTGCATGTACAAAATTTATTTTTCTAACAAAATCTAAAATGATGTTAATCAGAAGAATTGTGAGGATACCGTTACATTGAAATTCCAATTTCAAGAATAACATACTCATTCTTCAGCAAAACAATACACGTTTAGCCAAAGATTTCAATAATACTTGCAGAACACTTTCATGGTTCGTTGGCCTTGTTACCGATATTCTCACGCGATATTTTGGGTGAGAGGGCAACTTAACCAGACCATGCAATTTTTACATATAATTCATTGATACTGACATTATCACAGTGCTGAAGTGGGTGCGTGTAGTTGCCTACTTAAACGGTGTATACACTGTATATGCTAGCATTATATTCCTGGCTGCATACCTCAATAGCTGGACGCGGTTTTGGCAACTAGCAAACGTACAGACCCCGCCATCCATCTCCTTGACTTATAGAGGTGTCTCTAGAGGCTTTCCTTTATCATCAACATGTTTCTGTCGTTCCAGGCCCGTAGCCAGCAATTTCAAAAGGGGGGTTCTTTTTCTGAAAAAGTGGACCTTTTCCCATAAAAACTTCATGTACCTAGAACAAATTTTATCCAGAGTGGACCTTTTCCCGGCAAAAGGGGCGGTTCTTTCGAACCCCCCGAACCCCCCCTGGCTACGGGCCTGCACGGTTCAGTAGCTAGAATGTTGTTTTCAGTGACCTTTGACACTCCGTGTGACCACTATTCAAAGTCAATACTGTTTTAAAGTGCACTTGCACAAGAATTTTTCTTCTGTAAAAACGCTGTGGGAAACTTACAACTATCATTAGTGCATCCCTCCACGCCACGCCCCACCTGCTTTGATTGCTTATTACACGGACCTCGACGCCTCGGGTGACAAATAAGTGTCAGGCATCCACCATAAGCCTTGACTCTTGTCATAATAATATACTTTATGTACTAATACTATATGTAATTTGCTGGATCCCGGAAGCTTTACGTTTTAATACCGGTGAGACATTTTGGAAACCTCAGTCGTTACTATCCGGTTATGTTGAAGGCGTGCAGCGAGGATTCCACATTTGCACGTTTATCTATAAATACCACTGAGCATGCATAAACCCGGAAACGATTATAATTATTTCTTAAACACAGCCGTGCACAACACCTGTTAGTTACACAGGAAACTTTCTGCCATCTTCGCAATGACTCCGGGATGCAAACGATTCAAAACTGCGCC
>NW_019775455.1:289938-324689 GCF_001039355.2 Lingula anatina | reverse complement strand
AACCATTTAAACTGGACAAGAAAGGTCTAATTAGCTTGTTACTAAGGAAATTCACTTCCATAGCAACGGTTGCTAAGCAACGCTTTGAAATTTTGGGCACTGCCCTTGAAAATGATCAGCATAGACCAAAGAACATTTGTGCCAAGTTTCATGCTTTTTCCACATTTTGAGCAATTTGGCCAAAATATAGCACCAGTCATCCAGACTAAAGGACCCCGTCCAGTGTAAAGGGAGCTTTAGCAACTGACCGACGTTGGATGGACTCATTCTAATTTTATTGGACGGCTCGGAAATTTACCCACTCCTCTGTTCAGTTACACATGTTCAGGGTACACAGCTCTAGCAACCCATGGTGCATTGCTCAGATTTTTTCTCCCTCCGTAACTTGAAAATTATTTATTTTTCATTGCTACGGCCATCTGTATCAAATGTTTTGTGTTGAAAGTACACAGTTGACCTTAAGATAATAATGTGTCTCTAGATTTCAATATATTCCACCATTTTAGCACGAGTGCATCTAATTTTCAACGAACACAGCCTACAAAACATTTAAATGCGTCATTCATTAATTAAAATGACTGTCATACAGTGTGTAAAGGCAATACTGAAAAAATCCGTTCCTATATCATGAAACTAATTTCATTTGAATTCCATAAAATTCACATAAAGAGAAAAGTTATTCTAAAATTACACACGAAAAGCCCAAGCAAACAATAACATCAACCTGACCAATACGCAGGATATGGATACACTGTATGACATATCAAGAAATTAATTATATCCTATACCTGAAAGATACGGCGCTACGGCCATTCCAACGTATAAACCACCGCTCCAGAGAACAAATACTTGATGCACGTGTTGTCCAGACATGACTTCTGAACATGACGCATAGACAGCGGCAAGTAATGGACCCTGACCAAAACCTAGAACTGTTGTTTAACCGAAGTTGTTACATAACAATTAGACAGTTGAATCCAACACAGCACGAAAAGACGGGTGGGAAAAATTCTATTTTCCTATTTCTATATTCCTATTTCGTTAATTTTAATTTTATTAAAATAAAGTGCGGTAAAGGTGGGGCTTTGCAAAATATGGTGCTATTGTCCTAACAGTGTGGCCTGCCTTCCTTTTTGGAAGGCAAGGACAATCATTTTAAATGATTCTCGTCCACAGTGTTAATATAGGATGACATACCTTCATTTTATACTGTCATGAAATGCAGTTTTGTATTAATAATGTATATTTCACGTTTTGAATCAAATGAGCAAATATCACTGTTGGAATATCACATACTTCTGATCCAGATTTCAATTCAATTTTATTAGTTACCTATACTATACGGTATAAATGCTGCAGATGACGTGGCAGCATATCCCAGAACCATGTTTGCTGATAAGATAAACGCCAAAACTGCGTGAATCTCTAATATATGTCCCTTCACACGGTCTCCGATCAGGGTCGTAGCTAAACGACTGAGGAAATTGCACACTCCCTCTGCGGTCATGAATCGAACTGCCACATAGGACGGTAAACCCATGTCTTCTAAGTGCTTCATCTGAATATAAATCAAAGGGTGCATTCCCAGATGTTTAGATCGATCCAGAGATTTAGATTTAGATCGACCTAACTCCCTGGGGGTTCACGCTAAATTGCAGTCAGCCAAGCGCGCACCATAGTTAATTACCCCCTTACAGCTTTTAGTAGGCGGAACAGACGCTTAAGCCGGCTAAGCTGACAGTAATCTAGTGAGACTCCCCACAGGGATAGATCGATCTAGAATCTATGGGAATGGGGTCAAAAATATACAGCGTATACAACGTATACAGGTGAGAGCTCAAGTTGAATAAGTTGAAAATTATGCACATATTGCAGTGTTCGTATCTATAACTAATCGGAACTGTAACTTTCTAGTACTACGTTATTTCCAGGGGAGTATTTAGATGTTGCTTACTAATATTTCAAGTCGCAATTGTATTCAAACTGGTCCTCGTGAATACGCTTAAAAATCTAGGGTCATTTTCGATCACGAGAAAAGTGTACAAATAAATTACTGTATCGATCGGGAAATACACAAACCGGGCACATCGTTATCATATATCGTATATAACGCATAGATTAGCTCATATAAATAAAAATTATGGTGACATTTAAGTTGAAAATATTAATCATCTGTACCAAAATCCCAGTTGAGTTGACATGTCCAATTCCATTTGCTACATTACTAAGAAACCACATAGACAGTATGAAAATTTGCTGGCCCCTTCCAAAAACGTCGCGGTCTTCCTTTTTACGTTCTGGTTCAGCTTGAGTGTCAGGATTTTGGAACCATCCAAGGGGCAATAACGCTTAAAAGAAAATATGTCATTATATTTTAGAACCATGCCAATATTTCCGTCTTGAAACAAATGCAGTAGATTAGCTGTGATAACATTTTGTTTGTGAATGCTTCATTCTCTAATTGTGTCGTAGGCGCTCACCACTTAATACAAACAGTTTATACGATAAATACATGTTCTTCTATTGAAAAAATACGCCCCAAGTCAAAAGGTCTACTATATACACCCCTTTTGCAATGTGCAAAATTACAAAGAAAATTTAGACATAAACCAACGCTTTTTATTAAATTCTAGAAGGATTTTGTTCACATAATTTTACTATTGGTACAACCAGGAATTTTGGTGCAACCAATGAATAAACTGCGCGACCACAGTAAAGAAACTGAAGTAAGCTCTTATTTTTGTACGCACCTCACGACACGGGTACCCTTGTAGCATTGTACATAAAGTGACACGTTTTGGTAGGGTAGTATATATAGTACTGTGAAAAAAAGAGACAGATCGATAATCCATTGAATAAGAAGGATGCTTACGAATGCAAATATGTACTTACCAGAAACAAGAAAAATGCCAGCAAGTACAAGATAGCCATATCTCCAGCCTACCGTCCGGAACAGCCATTCAATAAGATTTGCATAGAGAACTGTACCTTATCAAAAAAATAAATAAATAATAATAATAATTTGGAATTATTCCGTCCTTATACCGTTTGTATCTCTCTATCAATAATTGAAAGTTTGTATAAATGTACCTTTATACTTTCTCAGACAGCGAGAATTGCTATTATAAAATGTTTAACATCTTCAACATAAATTGCATTTAGTTTACTGTCGTAAAATACTTAAAAATACTACTGTTTTTCATAGGCTGAAATATTCTCTTAGAGTATCCAATGACAGACCCCTCACGCAAGACAACAAAAACTAAAAATTGCTGTCGTGATGTAGATGTAACACAAATTTACCATTTTGTGACAAAACCGAACGTTGGGTGAGAAATGTCAACAGGTCAAAGGTGTCTTTGCTTCCATGTAATTTTGGGAATGCGCCATCTTTATAACACGGCAAATTACAAACAGAAAAAAAGTAAATAACTTACCAGAAGCCATAACAAGTGGACTAAAACTTTATATTACAGCAATTTATAAACAGGAAAAAGATAAGTAACTTACCAGGAGCCATTACAAGTCGATTAAAACTTGTAGCCAAAACATGATATCTGTGATCCCAAGGAAACCATTCCGCTATCCTGAAGGTGTATACCAGTCGAATGGTGGCAATGGGGAACCCAGTCATTATGCCGTGTGTAAATATAAGGAACGTCGCAGATGGCGCTATGGATGACAGGCCTAATCCGAGGACTAATACAGACATGAACGTTATGACTCTGATTCTTGGTTTGATCACAGACACTTCTTTGGCGGCTAAACATCCAAAAGCAGCAGAGGTGAATAACATGCTTTCAATGAGACCTGGAATTATCGAAAATCATTGATTTGTTGGGTAAGGAGCTTATTAAATGTGGTGACACTGCTAGTATATATACATGTATATATAACACGCTTACCTTCAGCTTATTGTGTAGAAATTGAACAGTTTTATATTCTATCATTATAAATAACACTACTACACAGATCAACTTGTTGTCAAGGCTTCCACCTACAACTGGGACGTCATGCAAATACCAAAATGTCCCCAACTTAATACTGGTGCATTTGCACATACCCGGTAATATCGTTTGTCTATGATCTGTACTATAAGGCTGCCTGCAATTTAGCTAAGAGAGCCGTATAAACGGATTCTCCACGTCTGCTGCAAATAATAACTGAACTAAAAAGCAGGAGGCAATTAAATAAACTGTGCTACTACCCATACACGTAGGCTGTATTGGTAGGTAAAACCCCCTTTACACTGGACGGCGTCCTTTCTGCGTCCTTTGTGCGACCATGAAACTGGCCAGNGGGGGGAGGGCAGATGAACACATTTCTTTGCCTTGTCTCACACAGTAAATATGATTTAGGATAATTTTACTGTAACACGCACATGTAGGTCACAGTAATGCAAACAAAGACGTTTAGTTTTGTGTCGTTTAGCTTAAACCCCCTTTACACTGGACGGCGTCCTTTCTGCGTCCTTTGTGCGACCATGAAACTGTCCAGGACGCCGTCGGACGCTCAAAGAACGCACAGTGATCGCCAAGGTCGCACAAAGAACGTTCAAGCATCGCCGAGGACGCCATGGACGCCGCGAAGTTTTGAGCATGTTCAAAACAATCGCAGAGAGAACGCCATGGAGGATGGTCGCTCAATGGACGCAGAAAGGACGCACAAGCATCGCCGTGGTCGCAGAGAGGACGCACAAGCATCGCCGCGGTCGTAGAAAGGAGGCACAAGCATCGCTTTGGTTGCAGAATGAAAACTCAAAGATCGTCCAGTGTTTGGCACGTGGAACATAATTTTTTTCGCTCTCAAACGGGGCCGTGCTGAGGTATTTTTCACCTGACAGGAATTTTAAGGGCAACAGTGGCCTCATATCAGGCTCCGATTGTTTTTTCCCCTAAAATTCATAAAACTATCCATTTTTTTGAGGTTATTATAAAACGAATATTTTGCCTTTTTTACAAGATGCATTAATTGTCAGAACTTTTTGCAGAATGCGTCATTTGAAAACGGATTCAAACATTCCTTGTTGTGTCTGTCATACTTTCTCGTTTTCGGCGCCTGTCCATCCTTCTTATAAGGATAACAATGAGCATCTGGCTGATTATATGAGTCCATGTAGACCTTGCATCACTGTAGTTTAAAACGTTTATTCCCATTTATTTGTTTTCTGTGCTGGAAATGTTCTTTATTGGATGACCAGGTTAGAACCGATGAAAAAATATGAGTTAGAATATAGAGAAGGACGCCCAAACAACGCTCATCGGTCAAGCAGGATGCAGAATGATCGTAGAATAGACGCCACTGATCGCCGATGAAGGTACAGAGAACGCAGCAAGAATGCTCAATAGTCGCTCAAACTGTACGTCCCCTGTGCTTGGGTTGCACAGGGGACGTACAGTGGAGGCAAGCAGGTTGCTCGCAGTTTTGCAGGGAAAATTCGGCCGTTCAAAGGACGCACAAGGGACGCAGACGCCTTTACACTGAGACACGATTTAATTGCTTTGGCGACCGTTGAGCGTCCTGACCGCATTTTTGAACGCAGAAGGGACGCAGAAAGGACGCCGTCCAGTGTAAAGGGGCCCTTACTGATTTTAGCAGGAGCACGGTTGAAAAGGGCCGTCTGAGGCTGGAGGTAGGGGCAGGACCTATCCCTGGAACCCATCCCGCGACGAATGCTAACCAGCCATAACATTCTAAAATGCAATCGCGAAGCAAATAGTTTTAAAAATGCCTGTATGGAAAAGATGACGAACAGATGACGTGCTGTATCGTTTTATTCGCAGCTGTGCCAGATCGCTGCCTTGAATATTTGACACGGCGGTACCTTGAACGTCAAACTCTTGTGGACATGCATACTCGATGCACACTCGATCGAGAGAGGATGGCAGCGAGAGTGTTATCTGACATACAATAAGTATTTGCATTTCATCGAAACGCTAAAAGCGATATTATCAATTTTGCTATATTCCTACATTCATTCGCTTTTTGTCCTATCATAAAATGTAGTTAATGCAAATTAAGAAAAGTAATGCATTCTACAGGTCAGTTAGAGTACACAATTCATTACTGCATGGTTTATAATACCACCTTAGTTTTCAGTCTACCATGCTATGAAGAGGAAGCATGGCCATTTTAACATACTGAGAAAAGGAAACAAGTTTCTTAGCTTAACGAAAGCTGCAGTATTTTGGCCTTTTTTTCGTGAATTTTGGGTTGAACAAATAAATATTGTAGTGAAGACGCTGTATTTACTGCATCGACAAAGCTCTAATTTTGCTGCCTTTATCGTCGTTGCTTCTACTTTCTCCGAAATATTAGATACTTCATTTTTTTAAAATTCGCGACAAAATTTGAGTATTTTCGGTTTTAATAGCAGATGTCCGTAAGAATCAAATTTGGATGGCCACGGCACAAAAATTAGGAAAACTAGGTCCTTTAGGGTGTTCGATACCAGGCCCGTAGCCAGGGGGGGTTCGGGGGGTTCAAAAGAACCGCCCCTTTTGCTGGGAAAAGGTCCACTCTGAGTAAAATTTGATTTATGTACATGAAGTTTTTATGGGAAAAGGTCCATTTTTCAGAAAAAGAACCCCCCTTTTGAAATTTCTGGATACGGGCCTGGATACGATATAAAGACCAACATTTGGTAAAACGGCTTTCCCGCATTTCTTTTATGTGAACTGCTTGTTTCAATGTTAGTGCAATAACAATAAATACTTTTAATTGAGCTCAAAATTTGTGTTGCTTTATTCATCACTCTACTTGCTTCTGCACACAAGGTAATCCAGAGTCAAACGTCAAACTTGCTGTTTTGTAACTTAGTGTTGGAAAGTGAATCGGTCTCCGACGTAACTTCTTATTAGGGTTTTATCGTGGAAATTGACATTGACGACGATAACCGAACAGCACTCTGGTAAGAGTGTTTGTTTTATTTTTTCGTCTTTAAAATTTCGTTTTCTTAGGGGATATGAGCCTACAGTCACGCTGTTGCATTAAACGAAAGCGTTATTTCGCCTCTTCAATGCCCTTCAAGCCGTTCAAGAAAGTTTCCTAGCACTGGACTGCAGTGCTTATGGCCGTGTTTAAACTGGCGATAAGACAGCGTTGACAGATAGTATAGAAAGAGAACTGTTGAGATCTTTCACCCTTAAATGCAGTTGTCTAGCCATCAGCTGGAATTAGCAAGTCAACACCGAAGTGTTTTGATGCGACAGCATGATCGGAAAGCATCAAACTGTTTATTTCCGTATTATCTAACCAGTAAATGGAAAAAAATCCTCACGCACGGAAAACGTTTACCCAAATTAATCCATTTTCTTTTAAAAGAATTAGAACGTTGTTTCCAATTGAATTGAGTGCATGGTTATATCATAAAGAAAAATGGATTAATGTCATTGACACAAAACTGATACGGCACTTAGAAGAAATTGATCTATTTTTTAGTGCAATTTGACAGCACCTCTTCTTTGAGCTGAATGAACTTCGATTGATTTGCCTAGCGTTCATCAGTTTGATAATTTCAAAGAGATCGCGTTTTAGAAAAAATGCTTTTGATAGTTATAGGGGTATTACTATACACTATTAGTATTGCAAATCAGCATCTAGTTGGCTTGAATACACACAAAACACAGCTAGCATTAGGGTGTACATTGACCTTTACCTCAAATGATTGACAAACTTTTGTCCTTTTATTTCATAATTATAATCCTATACATTTTCAATGTGATTGTCAAACAATGGATATTTTAATTAGTTTGACAGGTGTTTTAGAGGATCTGAAGTGTCATTATTGTGTAAGTAGCTATTTAGGTGCAATTTTGATCTTGAAGTTCATCATATCACCTTTGGTCAGTTACAGGGACAGATCACAAGTTTTACTTTAATGTAGAAAGCTCAACATAGATCACCGTTCAGGTGCCGGAGTGTTTACATACCTTCTTTTTAAATCACTGGGTGTTTTTAGGATCCATATGGCATCTTTATCCGTTCGATTACAAAAATCGCTCGTTTACAGGTCTATTTTGTAAATTGCAACTCAGTATCTTGTGCTTGGCATAAATTTATTTTTAATCAGTAAAGTACATTTCCATAGATAATAATACCTAAGCTATACCAGCAATTATAATAAAAGTCTATTTGTAAATTTTTGATTTAATCTAAAATTCCCTCTGCAAGAACATTTATACTCGGTTTGTTATTGTGTGAGTTAGTAAAACATAGAGACGTGTCAATAAATCAATTTTAGATTATATGATGCACACATTTGGTTGTTAAAAATTATTTAACACCACAGTCCCCTGTATCATTTAAATGACATTTTATCACCACGTTTTTATGACCCCAATGTAAAGAGGCACGTTGCCTGTTGCTTTGCATATTTTGCGAATGTAATTGTATACGGTACATGTGTGTCTGCTTACATTCAGTGAGTAATAATTACATAAAGGAAAATCAATGGAAAGACCAACACGCCAGCGTACAAAGTAGAGGATTACTCTTTTTGCTAAGTGGGGCCCACACGGGAAAGGGCAAAATATTCTTAGCAGTATCAAAAACAAAATATAGTGCGTCATGTCATATATAGGACTGACAACCCAACTCGATAAACGTACGTTAAAGTTGGGAAAACAAGATAGATTTGTACGAAAAGGACAAAGACAATTTATTTTTAAGTAATTTAATTTTTGAAATCCTTTAACATGATGGGGTTCCGTTGCAAAGAAACTGTTTCGTGAAATTTACTAAAAAAACTTCTCATTTAAATGTCGGGCTCAGAAACGTGTCAATTATTCTACTGTTACCCTCAAGACTACATTAACAGTTGTAGCACACGTCTATAAATTGAACTTGGAAACGGCACGCATACACGTTTCAGTTTGATGTCAGCAAGGGCATCATTTCCGTTTTTACCGTACCAACCTTAAATGGTCAGTGTGAAAATCTAAATTGTTCTTATAAAACACCGTGCTTCGAAAGTCGTAAGGATATAACAGAATTACTGTGAAACTGAAAAAAAATGTATGCCACCTTGTAATTAAGTTAGATAAAATAGTTCAGTGAACAGGAATAACTGCTTTTACATTATTTTGGGAAAAGATATTTCCATCTAAACCCTTTGATAGAAATATGAATTCAACAGAAAACCTAAAAAACACCCTTACGAAACTGTCATCCATACTTAGCAGGAAATAATTGTTCACCAGGGAAATCTCATCCAAGATTGGATAGACCTGAATTATTCTACTGTGAAACCATTTCAAAGCAGTGCAGTATAAGAAAACTAATTTCCGGTTTCCATTTCAGGACGAAGGTTGACTTTTCCTACATTGTGAATCAGCACAAAAAGTGCTGCCTTGAAAGCAGAAGACCTTCAACGACGAGAAAGGTATTCGCTATGCCACTAATTTTGTTATTGATTTAAACAAGAGACAGTCGATTTAGTAAGACACCCTAGAGACCAAATTCTGTATCTGATTCTGTATCCGAGGAACACTTTCAATTTTGGAACTGTACATAGAGGTTTCTGAACAAATTTGAGCTTTTTAGTGCAGCGGAAAAAAATACACACCTCATCATAAAAAGACGATTTTAGATTTCAGTGGATGATTCACATTTAATCTTAACGGAGAACGCAAAACCTTCCCGGAGACACATTAACTAACTGCCGCATAATAATTCAAACACCTCATCGCCAGAATGAACGATACAGGCCAAGGAAACAATTCAGACTTTATAGACACAGTCTACAACAACGAGACCGGGCCGGAGCCGGCGGAAATGAATATGTATTTCTTCGCTACCGGTGGCGTTACAAATTTATTCCTGTGCATTATGGGACTTGTCCTCAGCGGTCTTTTAATACACGGTTTAGTCAAGGAATCAAAGCAGCTCAGCTCCACCTCATTTCTTCTCATCTGCCAAACAGTGGCCGAGTCCGCCTACGCAGTCACAAGTATTCCAGTCTTCTCGGTACGATGGTTCTACTCCGTCTTTCATGGGTTTGAAAGCGCAATCTATGTCTACTTACAGGTTTTCCCGTACATGTGGTACATACTACAGTCGGCTAATCTCATTGCCGAATACCTGATCGTCTATATAGCTGTAGACAGATTCATTATCATGTGCAAGTCCACATTAGCGCTGACATTTTGTAAGAAGAAACAATGGGGCCGTCGCGTGGCTGGGCTGGTTCTTTTTGCCTTAGCCATGAACTTGCCAAGGCTGTTTGCATTTGAGTCTGCCACCCTAGCGCCCTGCGCCAGTGGCTCGTGTTTTCGCATGCGGCTGAAGAAGTGGCCCATGTTTACTGAAGTCTACATGTTTGGGTTCCACCTGGTGATAGTTTCTGTAGTGCCGCTTTGCATTCTGGTATACACCAATGTCCGTATCCTCCTAACTGTTTGGGCCAGTGATAGACGTGTCGGGGACGCACTCCAAAACGCCACCAAACCTAGCCGAGAGGTCACCATTGTAATTATTATCCTAATCATGGTGTTCGTCGTGACAAACATACCTGTAGATGTCGTCCTGGCCATGATGGCACTGTCCGTGAAACTGCCAAGTTCTTTCCGAAAGGCGGTCGTGTATCTCGTCCCCTTCACTGTGTCCGTTAAATTGTTGGTGCCCGTCTTCAACTTTGCCATATATGGACTTCGGAAGTCGTTCCGGAAGTATTTGAGATACATCTGTTCTAAAAAGTCCGAAACCTCCGTGGATTCGTGACTTCAACAGCAGTTCCTAAGTCATAAACTACTGTATGCAGTTTGCTCTAATTCAAGGAACACTGAAAGAAATACACGTGGCTCTTTTTAACGAGACGTATTTTAAAAGCAGCGTACAATTTGAGCAGAAAACCACCACATGCGCTGGCAGTTATAGCTTATATAAATAGCAATATAGTTATAGCAGAATAGTGATATAGGCCTACGCAGGTAATAAGTAATGAAAATAAGGTGTGCACATAAGCCATTTTCGATGGGCCAGCCAGTAATGCTGCGTGGGAAAAAGCGTAAAATCCACCGTTGTTGTATTTGTAATACTGGTAATACCTCGTTATCTTAACCTAGTATATGTAATGCATAGATCATTACTAAGATAGGTTAAAAGAAGAACCCACAACCTTCAGGACGGTTGGCACCTTTGTGCATGTAACAGCTTATCGTGAACATAAAGCAACACCAAAAAGGAACTTTCTGTGAGATGTTTCCACGCAGTTCAAAATAAGTGCCATTACACCGCCCTGTATATAATGCTATATAAGCACACCACGTTTAAAATGATCATTGGCCTTTTGCACGACGTTTGGAAACTGACACGCAATAAACATTATACCTTATTCAACAAAATAGAAAAAAATAATTGGAAATTCCAAAAGTTTTCCATTAATCCCAAACTTATTTTTATATTTTGTGAACGGAATGAGGAAACATGAATATTTACAAGTTGAAAACGGGTTCATAAATTATGAAGTTGTCACGTTGGTGATCGATTTAAGGCATATCTGCTGAAATTTCCACCGAAGGTGACCTTGGGCTTTATAACTGCCTTACATGTATTACTTGTCTTTGAAATTTTGAAACTTAATTGCCTACATACCACCTCGGATGCGGAGCGCAATAATATAATGAGGACACATGATTGGCATCTCTAGCGGGTGTTAATTAACTGTCTATAAACAAAACTAATTGACTAATTTCCATTGGATTTATCATTTTGTTTATCATGCACATGGTAGGTTCCTTTGCTAGAAACTAACATACTCCTCACCAATCAAAAGCAGATGTTTTTAGATTAAATCGTTTTAAAATTACTATTGTGTGTCTGTGACGATTTTACTACAATGGCAAAGAACGGCTGACTTTATTTTCGAAATAGTTCCGTGTGTATTAAAGGCAGAGGGAAGCTTGTATACTTGTAGGGAAAAGAAATGTGCTCGTAGATTGCATTAAACAGGAAGAACTTTGAAAAAGTAGGTAATACTTGTCATTAGAAGACACTTTAACAAATGATAATGGTTTTATTGCGTTGAGCTGTGTAATAATGATGAAGGAAATGTGTTTGAAACTGAAAATACATTGCTTGGACCATATGTCATTTGGACGTTATTCTGTATGTTTCCTTGTTGAAGACTGATAAAATTTCATATATACACATATTGCATTTATGTTATCAATAGGGGCGGCAGTAGTGAACTGATATATAACAATCTACGTATTTGCTTGGCAACAGAGAGAAAACAAAAAGAAAACTAAAGTGAATTGTCTTAAACTTGAAATTTTTAGGTATATTTTACCAGCCACAAAATACTCCATAAGACAAATGAATGTCTTTTTTATAACATCATTCTTTACTAGGGGGACCTTTCAATAAAAGTGGCCAATACAGGCCAAATTTCGAACACTATGTTTGTGTTTGTCCTTTACTTATGCTTTCACTTGGGTTAATGAGGAGACATAGAATACATTGCGGGACGGTCTGATTTTCTCAGTAAATTTCAGGGGTCGGTTTCCAATAAGATAAGAAGAAAATAAAGTGGCATTTATAATTCCACAAATATAAGTTGCGAGTAAAATAAAATAAACATTAAAAAGCAACTTAATTATTATTTTTATTTATTTAGTTTAAGGTTAATTCACAGCACGTTTCAGAAGTTGTACGAAAGATGTGAATACGACGTTTCTATTGCAAGTGCATCTTTTGCGTGCTTTTACATGTATCTTATGCGTAGATTTCCCTTACCAAATAAACATTTTAGATTTGAAATTAAAATAACGTAACAATGAAAATCAAATTAAATTGTGCCTATCATTTGCATGTAATAAATAGGATTTTTACCACGACAGAAAAGTAATGTATGCAAAATTGTTTAGGTTAGGAACTGAAAGAAGGAGAAAAAGAAAATAATGAGAGAGCGCTTCTGCTTTTAGACGTCGCTTTGACAAATGATAATTATTTTATTTTATTGCATTTCACCGTGTATAAATGATTAAGAAAAGTTTGAAACAGAAAATACCTTGCCGGGACCATATTTCATGACAATGTTATTCTGTGTTTCCTTGCTGAAGATTGATAGGGATTTGCTTGCACAGAAACGCATAAATAGCGGCTTGGGTTGCAAATCTCATCATAGAGAACTGATCCAGTCTCCTGCTAGGACAAATTCCATTGGAACAATGAAGCCTTGCGTTCTTCTTGTGCTGTTAGTGCTCTTTGCCGCTGTTATCATAGAAGGTAAGAGACACATAGTATTTATAATGACTTGAAGCTTAAGTACTGACGCAAAGAAAAGAGATACGCCAAAACTGAGTCCGTAATCTAGGCAGACGGTATCTCCGCTTAGGAGAGATTTAATTAGAAATGTTACATTGGTATGTCGTCACTTGACAAAAAGAGGTTGTGATCAAAATCACACCCAATAAGATATACTAAAAATGTAAAATACTTAAGTAATTCAAAAATTGTAGATAGGCAGTTGTGAGTGCTAATACTAACTAATTTTGCTTCCCGTTGAAACACAAAGTGAACCAAATAATTGTGCCTAAATTTGCATTTCCATGAATTATCTTGACACTGTCAAGTTAGAAATTATTTTAAAATATATGTGAAACCATTTTAGTCTCTTCTATGAGGGGTGTCGCTTCTTTAAAGATCAATCTCAAAAACATACTAACCCCCCCCCAAAAAAAAAAAAAAAAAATTGTGACTACAAACAAGTACCAGTTAGAAATTGAATTTTATCTAGACTAGGAATTGGAGTTCGGAAAGGGCACAGCTGGTGCCACCCATTACTAGCACCACTCCTAAGCAAAATGAGAAAGAACACATTTTAAGTCCTCCGTGTTATTTTCTCTAATTAACATGTGAATTGAGAAATTACGCGCAAAATAATACTTTCAGTAACATGTTTATATTTTCCATTCTTTATTTTGATATAGACACAGCCGGGCAAAGTGTAGCACGTGCTTCGTGCAGCTGCTGTGGTAACGCGTGTAGCAGTGACCATGGGGCTTGCAGTTGCAATGGCTGCAGCTGTTCTGCAGCTGATCACCCAAGAAAAAAGGTGTTGTGACCAGATTGTTCATAGCAGTATTTTCACAAATACATATTTAAACCAGCTACTTGTTACACAAAAAATGTTGATTATTAGTAAATTCTGTAAGTCAATTTGGTGATATTGCTGTGAGAAATTATGAGAGTGAATTAATGGCTTATAAAAACACCACCACAGAAAACTTTTTAATAGCAAATACAGTTTGCCCAAAGTTATGAGTTTAGAGACCGAAGCAAAAACGAAATGAACGGCCTTTTAAATCCTTTGAGAGAGAGAGAGAGAGAGAGAGAGGAGTGAGGGGGGGGGGGAAGGGACGGGTTGGTGGAAGGAGAAATAGGTTGAACATACTCCGATAGTCAAATGTGGTGTTTATTTCCATTCACTTTTGTGATTTTATTTATGGCAAGCTATAAAATGTGCACACAAATTATTTTAATAATCTAAAAAAAAAAAAAATGACAACCGTGTTGCAAATGATCAGTTTGAGACCATTCCCAAAGATTATCGTACTAACTTTGGATTGATCTATTTCCAAGGAGGTTCTCAATAAATTGCTATCAACTTAAGCGGCTTAGATGTTTCGCATGCCCACTGAAGCTGTTAGAGGAGAATTAAATATCGTTTAGCGGCTTTAGTAGGCGTGTCAGAGCCGTTTAAGCTAAAAGCAATTTAGTGAGAAAACCCTTGGAGATGGGTCGATCCAGTGAGATTGATCTAGGCATGGGAACCCTGCCTTAAATACCATGGATCATTATTTAACAGTACTATGTTTATGTTTTTTCCCTGTCTTCAGAGGGCCCCCTTCTCCAGCGTAAGCATGACCAGTTGAACATACGGAAGAAAACAGGAAACTCGTCACACAGCTAATTGTGCAGCTCCTGCATTTGGACATTTTTGTGAATTTTGATTTCAACAATAAGTGGTCACAATAAAGATTGTAGTAAATACGCCGTATTTACTGCATTATCAAACTCTAATTTTACTACCTTTGTCGTTGTTGGGAATCGTTTGAATGCTAGATACGTATATTAAACCAATAGGCAATGCAAATCAGAGGCTCTATAATTTATATCATAAACATGGATGGAAAAATAGTCTGATTTAGTTTGCTTTATTAGAACGGGATACATTAGCTTCAGTTATAGTATTTTTTCAATTAAATTAAGGAAAAATATTGTACACAGAAAACTCGCCAATGCATTTCGAGTTCCAAAATGTTTCCTGCACTATGATTTCTTTTGCATTATTTGTCAAATTCCTCGTGTACAAATACTGACTACAGTTATATTCCTTGCATTTTAACCACTTCTTTAATGTGATGTCCAAATACAAATTAAATACTATTCACCCCAGTGCCTCGTGATTAAAGACTAAACAGAAAAAGTGAAAATATGTCAAAATAACTTTTTTTGAGAAATTCAGCTTAATTTATTTAGAAAAATTCTACTTTGTTGCTATAACACTTCCAAAAAAGGAAAAGTTGCAAAATTTCAGGCTGTAGCCATCTGGACATTGGCCGTAGTGGCCAATCAAGGTCATCACGCACGCGCCACCGATGGCGCACTTTTTACGGCATTCATTGGTCAGCTGCGTAATGCACTATTTTCCACCGAAACCACTTCTACAGCTGCGGCAAAAATAACAAAGTATGATGAACAGTTTTTATATAGGTGCTATTAGATATCACCTGGAATTCTGACAAAAATAGAATGATACTAGTAAAAAATAAACAAAGCAGAGAGCATATATAGTAGTCTGATTCTTTTTATATACATTACTTATTTCCACCTGTGTTCTAGCTTCTGCATTATATTTGACAAACTGACTAACGTACCTACAGACTGGTTCATCATCGTGAAAGACGCAGGTGCTTCCATTCTTACATTGAAAGTAACGGTCTCCCCCTCACCATGGATATCTCTTCTTAAACTTCTCATCTTATTCAACATGAAACATGAAACCGTAAATTAAAAGAGCAGAACTTTAATAAATAAATGAATAAAAATAAATAAATAAATACGGCTATTGCATATTATGTTAAAAAATAATAAGTTGTTGAAAATGAAATGTCAAGACATGAAGAAAAATACTAGTAAAAAAGATAAGTTCTTGCAGTCAAACACTGACACAGAGTTTGCAGATACTTCTCATGTTTTTTTTCACAATCTTTCACTTGGCAAGACAGGTAGCATTTGAATCTGCCACCATAAAGTCCTGCTCCAGGCTCATGTTTTCGCATTAGGCTGAAGAAGTGGCCTATGTTTACTGAAATCTACATGTTCGGACTACACCTGGTGATAGTTTCTGTGGTGCCGCTTTGCATTCTGGTATACACCAATGTCCGGATTCCCGTAACTGTTTGGGCCAGTGATAGACGTGTCGGGGACGCACTCCAAAACGCCACCAAACCTAGCCGAGAAGTCACCATTGTAATTATTATCCTAATCATGGTGTTCGTTGTGACAAACATACCGGTAGATGTCGTCCTGGCCATGATGGCACTGTCTGCAAAACTGCCAAGTTCTTTCCGAAAGGCGGTCGTGTATCTTGTCCCCTTCACTGTGTCCGTTAATTTGTTGGTGCCCGTCTTCAACTTTGCCATATATGGACTCCGGAAGTCGTTCCGGAAGTATTTGAGATACATCTGTTCTAAAATGTCCGAAACCTCCGTGGATTCGTGACTTCAACAGCAGTTCTTAAGTCATAAACTAATGTATGCAGTTTGCTCTAATTCAAGGAACACTGAAAGAAATACACGTGGCTCCTTTTAACGAGGCGTATTTTAAAAGCAGCGTTCAATTTGAGCAGAAAGCCACCACATGCGCTGGCAGTTATAGCTTATATAAATAGCAATATAGTTATAGCAGAATAGTGATGTAGGTTACACAGGTACTTCGTAGGAAAATAAGGTGTGCACATAAGCCATTTCCGATGGCCAGCCAGTAACAGTGCGTAGAAAAAAGCATGAAATTCCCCGTTGTTGTATATGTAATACTGGTAATACCTCGATATCTTAGCCTAGTATGTGTAATGCATAGATCATGGCTACGATAGGTTAAAAGAAGAACCACCGTAGGCCATATTGCCCACAACCCTCAGAATCGTTGGCACCTATGTGCATGTAACAGCTATAACGTGAACATAAAGCAACATCTAAAAGGATCTTTCTGGAGATTTTTCCACGTATTTCAAAATAAGTGTCTTTACAGCACCCTGTATGTAATGCTACATAAGCACACCATGTTTAAAATGATCATTGGCCTTTTGCACGACGCTTGGAAACTGATTTAAGACACGCAATAAACGTTATACCTTGTTGAACATAATAGTAAAAAATTAATTGGAAATTCCAAAAGATTTCCATTAATCCTTAACTTATTTTTTTTTATATTTTGTGAACGGAATGAGGAAACATGAATATTTACAAGTTGAAAGCGGGTTCATAAATTATGAAGTTGTCACGTTGGTGATCGATTTAAGGCATATCTGCTGAAATTTCCACCGAAGGTGACCTTGGGCTTTATAATTGCCTAACATGTATTACTTGTCTTTGAAATTTTGAAACTAAATTGCCTACATACCATCTCGGATGCGGAGCACAATAATATAATGAGGACACATGATTGGCATCTCTAGCGGGTGTTAATTAACTGTTTATAAACCAAACTAATTGACTAATTTCCATTGGATTTATCATTTTGTTTATCATGCACACGGTAGGTTCCTTTGCTAGAAAGTAACATACTCCTCACCAATCAAAAGCAGATGTTTTTAGATTAAATCGTTTTAAAATTACTATTGTGTGTCTGTGACGATTTTACTACAGTGGCAAAGAACGGCTGACTTTATTTTCGAAATAGTTCCGTGTGTATTAAAGACAGAGGGAAGCTTGTATACTTGTAGGGAAAAGAAATGTGCTCGTAGAATGCATTAAACAGGAAGAACTTTGAACAAGCAGGTAATACTTGTCATTAGGATCGCTTTAACAAATGATAATGGTTTTATTGCGTTGAGCTGTGTACTAATGACAAAGTAAATACATTGCTGGGACCATATGTATGTTTCCTTGCTGAAGAATGATAAAAAATTTAATATACACATATTGCATGTATGCAATCATAAGGAGGGGGGGTAGTGAACAGAAACATATCAAAATTAACTAACTACGTATTTGCTTGGTAACAGATAATACAAAAGGAGAACTTGAGTGAATTATCTTACACTGATTCTTATGCATAGCAGTTCGACATTAGAGAGTAAGATTTCCCTTACCAAAGAAACATTTTAGAATTTAAATTAAAATAATGTAACAATGAAAATTAAATTAAATCGTGCCTATCATTTGTATGTTGTAAACAGAATTTTTACCACGACACAAAAGGGTAATGTATGCAAAATTTTTTAGGTTAGGAACTGAAAGAAGGAGAAAAAGAAAAACAAAAAAGAGAGAGAGCGCGCCCTGCTTTTAGACGTCGCTTTGAGAAATGATAATGATTCTCATGCGTAACACCGTGTATAAGTGATTAAGGAAAGTTTGAAACAGAAAATACCTTGCTGGGGCCATATTTCATGATAATGTTATTCTGTGTTTCCTTGCTGAAGACTGATAGCGATTTGTTTGCACAGAAACGTATATATACCGGCTTGGGTTGCAAATCTCATCGTAGGGAACAGATCCAGTCTTATGCTACGACAACTTTCATTGGAACAATGAAGTCTTGCGTTCTTCTTGTGCTTTTGGTGCTCTTTGCCACTCTTGTCATAGAAGGTGAGAGACACAACGTATTTATATTGATTTAAAGCGTAAAGACGGACGCAAATAAAAGTGATACATCAGATCTGAGACCGTAATCTAGGCAGACATTATCTCCGCTAGGGGGGAATTTAATTAGAAGTGTTACATTAGTATGTCGTAACTTTACCAAAAGAGGTCGTGATCAATATCTCACCCAATAAGATAGACTAAAAATGAAAAATAGTTAATGTATAAATAACAATATTCTACTTAATAAAGTTACAGTGTTCAGTAATTCAAAATTTGCAAATAGGCAGTTGTGAGTGCTTACTAACAGTGGTATTTTGTTTCCTATTAAAGGGTGCCTTCCCAGATATTTAAATCGATCCAGAGATTTAGATTTAGATCGACCTTACTCCCTGGGGGTTCACGCTAAATTGCAGTCAGCCGAGCGCACACCATAGTTAATTACCCCCTTACAGCTTTTAGTAGGCGGGACAGACGCCTAAGCCGGCTAATCTGACAGTAATCTAGTGAGACTCTCCACAGGGATAGATCGATTTAAAATCTATGGGAATGGGGTCAAAGACACTCAGTGAAACTAATAGTTGTGTATTAATTTGCATCTAATATATACACAAAACCATTTTAGTCTCTTCTGAAAGGTGTCTTTTCTTTGTAGGTCATTCATATAAATAAGCGAAAACAATAATATAGCTTATTTGTCACAACTGAGGAACATCAGAAAGAAATTGAATGAAATCGAGGCCAGGAAATTCTTCTTCGAGTTCAGAAAGGTCATATACGGTGCCACGCATTACTGGCACCACTCCTAAGCAAAACTGGAAGGAGCTCAACTTTTAAGTTCCACTCATGGAAGAAAAGATGAAACTAATCACACATTTAAATGTAAAGCTGGTGTATTTGGACATTTTTGTGAATTTTGAGTTCAACAATAAGTGGTCATAATAAAGATTGCAGTAAATATGCTTTATTTACTGCATCGTTAAAGCTCTAATTTTGTTACCTTTGTCGTTGTTGGAAATCGTATATCAAACCAATGGGCCGTGTAGAACTATAAATTTATTCATAAACATAAATGAAAAAGTAAACTTATCAAGTTTGCTTCATTAGAACGGAATGCTTTAACTTCAGCTATAATAAAGGTGGGGCAATTTTGTGCACAATTAGCCATATCNGGGGGGTAGTGAACAGAAACATATCAAAATTAACTAACTACGTATTTGCTTGGTAACAGATAATACAAAAGGAGAACTTGAGTGAATTATCTTACACTGATTCTTATGCATAGCAGTTCGACATTAGAGAGTAAGATTTCCCTTACCAAAGAAACATTTTAGAATTTAAATTAAAATAATGTAACAATGAAAATTAAATTAAATCGTGCCTATCATTTGTATGTTGTAAACAGAATTTTTACCACGACACAAAAGGGTAATGTATGCAAAATTTTTTAGGTTAGGAACTGAAAGAAGGAGAAAAAGAAAAACAAAAAAGAGAGAGAGCGCGCCCTGCTTTTAGACGTCGCTTTGAGAAATGATAATGATTCTCATGCGTAACACCGTGTATAAGTGATTAAGGAAAGTTTGAAACAGAAAATACCTTGCTGGGGCCATATTTCATGATAATGTTATTCTGTGTTTCCTTGCTGAAGACTGATAGCGATTTGTTTGCACAGAAACGTATATATACCGGCTTGGGTTGCAAATCTCATCGTAGGGAACAGATCCAGTCTTCTGCTACGACAACTTTCATTGGAACAATGAAGTCTTGCGTTCTTCTTGTGCTTTTGGTGCTCTTTGCCACTCTTGTCATAGAAGGTGAGAGACACAACGTATTTATATTGATTTAAAGCGTAAAGACGGACGCAAATAAAAGTGATACATCAGATCTGAGACCGTAATCTAGGCAGACATTATCTCTGCTAGGGGGGAATTTAATTAGAAGTGTTACATTAGTATGTCGTAACTTTACCAAAAGAGGTCGTGATCAATATCTCACCCAATAAGATAGACTAAAAATGAAAAATAGTTAATGTATAAATAACAATATTCTACTTAATAAAGTTACAGTGTTCAGTAATTCAAAATTTGCAAATAGGCAGTTGTGAGTGCTTACTAACAGTGGTATTTTGTTTCCTATTAAAGGGTGCCTTCCCAGATATTTAAATCGATCCAGAGATTTAGATTTAGATCGACCTTACTCCCTGGGGGTTCACGCTAAATTGCAGTCAGCCGAGCGCACACCATAGTTAATTACCCCCTTACAGCTTTTAGTAGGCGGGACAGACGCCTAAGCCGGCTAATCTGACAGTAATCTAGTGAGACTCTCCACAGGGATAGATCGATTTAAAATCTATGGGAATGGGGTCAAAGACACTCAGTGAAACTAATAGTTGTGTATTAATTTGCATCTAATATATATACAAAACCATTTTAGTCTCTTCTGAAAGGGGTGTCTTTTCTTTGTAGGTCATTCATATAAATAAGCGAAAACAATAATATAGCTTATTTGTCACAACTGAGGAACATCAGAAAGAAATTGAATGAAATCGAGGCCAGGAAATTCTTCTTCGAGTTCAGAAAGGTCATATACGGTGCCACGCATTACTGGCACCACTCCTAAGCAAAACTGGAAGGAGCTCAACTTTTAAGTTCCACTCATGGAAGAAAAGATGAAACTAATCACACATTTAAATGTAAAGCTGGTGTATTTGGACATTTTTGTGAATTTTGAGTTCAACAATAAGTGGTCATAATAAAGATTGCAGTAAATATGCTTTATTTACTGCATCGTTAAAGCTCTAATTTTGTTACCTTTGTCGTTGTTGGAAATCGTATATCAAACCAATGGGCCGTGTAGAACTATAAATTTATTCATAAACATAAATGAAAAAGTAAACTTATCAAGTTTGCTTCATTAGAACGGAATGCTTTAACTTCAGCTATAATAAAGGTGGGGCAATTTTGTGCACAATTAGCCATATCAAATATAAATAAAATATAGCCTTCGATACACTTCCTTTAGGAATTTCTAATAGCCAATAGTTGCTAGGACCAAAAGATGTTAAGTCTATTTAATCAACATTTTTAAACAATTTATGTTACTGAAATTAAGGGGAAGCCTTGCTACACAGAAAACCTGCCAATGCATTTCGAATACCAAAATGTTATCTGCACTATTAATATGGATATTCTTTCATCTTTTGTCAAATTCCTGGCACATGTAATGCTCCTGTATATTTTAACTTCTTTTTTAATGTGATGTTCAAACACAAATTTAACACTATTCACCCAAGTGCCTCGTGATTAAAGACTAAACAGAAAAAGGGAAAGTAAGTTTGTCAAAAATACTTCGTTTTTTAGAAACTAATCTCAATTTGCAAACAAAATGTTGCTTTGTTGCAATTACACATAAAAAAAAAACTTTTTACGGCATTCATTGGTTTCAGCTGCATCATGTACTGTTTCCGACCGAAACCACTTTTGCATCTGTCGCAAAAATGGAACAGATTCTGTATAAGTGCTATAAAATATCACTTGGAATTCTGACAAAAATAGAATGACACAGAATGAAGCGGAGAGCGTAGTCTCATGGTTTCACATAGTGTACAGCTTAACCTATGGTTTCTCATGGTTTCACATAGTGTACAGCTTAAAGGTATAATAACTCTTCGTTTTGGCCAAAAAATGAATTTTCCTGGAGTAAACAACAATTTTCCCATACTTACCAATGGTTAATGAATCCATTTTTACATTCAAAGTTAGTCCCTGGTTTTTTTCTAAAAAGTTTGTTTTTTTGTTAAAATCTCTTAAGAGATTATAACAGAGTACAGCCATCAATGAAGGTCACGTGATCTGAAGACAAATTCAGATATCAGAATAATAGCTATAATTGCCGTTTTTGTGGTAAAACAGAATTTATTATATTTCTATGAGTTGTTCACAATGTTTTTATTGTGAAATATAGATATCGTACGAAGAGTTATTATCCCTTTAACCTATGGCGGCATGTAACATTGATAAAATAGCTCTTTTAAGACATAATACATTTTGAAAAAGCATAAATTGGTATCATGCTTTAATTTAACATTTCTTTAGTACATGTTACTAAATCAATCTACATGCCTACTCTTTAAAAATTAAACATCTTTCAAAGTATAATCCTCAGATGTATTTTACAAATCACAGTTTATGGAATACAACTATATATCATTTGCCACACCTGTGATTAAACCTGAAGAAAATGCAAATATTTTCAAAAATAGCTCGACAAAATATTAATGGGCATACTTTTTCATATAATCTGCACAAAACCTAGATAATTAAAATAACACATTAAAAAAATGGCAGCTCGCCTTTAATTCAACATGTTTTTAGTAAATGTTTCTAAAGCCTCGGTCACAACAGGCCGTACGGGCTTTTACGGGCTGTTTGCGTCCAAATATTACGCAGAATTCCACGTCCCACGCAGGTTCTTCTTTCGAAAATTCAAGTTCGCAGACAGCCCCTAAGTACATCTAAGACTACTTAAACCGAGTAGTAGATTCCGCAATCAGACTGGTGCTGTTGTTGTGATATGGAGTATGTTGGACATATTCTACGAATAGCCTGCGAACAGAAAGGCCGCAAGCTTACCTTGCTCCCCTCGCACGGAGTTGGCAAGTGAGACGTACGTTGTACAAGACTCACGTCGAAGCAATAAAGGAGCAAGTGCCCTTGAGTAAAGCCTAGGTCCCAAGTACGTTTTTGGACGCACGGTTTTTAGGTTCCTTGTGTCCGGCTAGGACATAGCTGGGTGACAACATTGTCAAGGTCATCTGTCTAGGCAGTCATACCTGAGGAGGGCTGTTACAATTTTTGATAATTCAACAAACAGAGTAAGATGTAAGACTCAAAAATTGGCAGTGTTGCTCATCAATGCATAGAGAAGGCTATGGATAAGTATCACTGGAAGAATTTGCAAAATTTGTGGTGCTTGTAGAATAACAGGATTTGTTCCTCAAATGACACATACATGTAGACTTGAGTAGTACTGCAAGAAGTGATTGAGTAAAGCTCAGTGTGAGAGGCAATTATAGACAATTACATTGCATAACTGTGGTACTGACTGTAATAATGTCATCAAGACCACCCTGTGAAAGCATTTCAAGGCAAGCCCGCACAGGGTGGTNACACAAAACCATTTTAGTCTCTTCTGAAAGGTGTCTTTTCTTTGTAGGTCATTCATATAAATAAGCGAAAACAATAATATAGCTTATTTGTCACAACTGAGGAACATCAGAAAGAAATTGAATGAAATCGAGGCCAGGAAATTCTTCTTCGAGTTCAGAAAGGTCATATACGGTGCCACGCATTACTGGCACCACTCCTAAGCAAAACTGGAAGGAGCTCAACTTTTAAGTTCCACTCTGTTGCTCTCCTTCATTAACATCTGAATACCTAGGGACTTTAGTAACATCGTTTATATTTTCCATTTTTTATTTTGATATAGAAACAGCCGGGCAATTAGGAGCTGCGAGAGCTCCAACGCGTGCTTCGTGCACCTGCTGTAATCGTAACTCGTGTAGCACCGACAATGGATATTGCTACTGCAGCGGCTGCACCTGTGTTGCAGTCGATTACCGAAGATAAAAGGTGTGATCACATTCTTCATGGCAATATTTTCACAACTAAATATTCTGACCAGCTACTTGTTTTACATAAATGCTGTTTATTGTGATAATCTGAGACTGCTAAAACCGAGTAGTAGATTCCGCAATCAGATTGGTGCAGTTGTTGTGATATATTATAAGAATGGCTTAACACAAAGGCTACAGACACCACAAAAAAAAAAAAAAAAAAAAAAAAAAAAAAAAAAAAAAAAAATTTCCAAAACGTTTGTCCAAAGGCATTAGTGTAATGACCAAAACAAAGAGAGAGAGAGAGGCAAATGTTCTCTTTAAGTTCTTTTAGAGAGAGAGAGAGAGAGAGAGAGAGAGGGGAAGGAATATGAGAAGGCGGAAGAGAGAGCCAGGTTGTGTGTATGTATGTCATATACGGCACTTATTTCCATTCATTAACATGTTATTATCCAATGGAAACTAAATGATGTGCATTATATATATTGATGTCGTGCTGTAAATGGACAGTTTAATGCAACAGTTATTTATTTTACAGTGTATAATAAAAATATTCTTTTTCAGAATAGCCTCCTGTTGAGAGAAACATGACCAGTTATGGAAGAAACCATGAAACTAGTCACTCAGCTAAATGTAACGCATTTACTACGTATTTGGATATTTTTTGTGAATTTTGAGTTTAACAATAAGTGGTTCTAATAAAGATTGTAGTAAATACACTGTATTTACTGCATTATGAAAGCTCTAATTTTACTACCTTTGTTTTTTGCTGGAAATCGTTTGAATGCTTAATACGTATATTAAGCAAATGGGCCATGCAGTACTAAAAACTAGAGGCTCTTTCATTTATTTCATTAACAAAAATGAAAAAGTAAACTTATCAAGTTCGCTTCATTAAAACGGAGTGCTTTAATTTCAGTTATAGTAAGGGTGGGGGAATGTTGTGCACAGGTTAGTCATATCAAGTATAAATAAATAAATAAATAAATAAATAAATAAATAAATTGCCTTTGATATACTTCCTTTATGAAATTCTAATAGCCAATAGTCACCAGGACCAAAAGATGTTAAGTATTTTTAATCAACATTTTTAAACAATTTGTGTTACTGAAATTAAGGAGAAATTTTACTACACAGAAAACTTGCCAAAGCATTTCGAATACCAAAATGCTATCTGCACTTTCAATATGGACATTCTTTCATCATTTGTCAAATTTTTGGCATATGTAATATTCCTGTGTATTTTAACTTCTTCTTTAATGTGATGTCCACACAAATTTAACACTATTCACCCCAGAAACTAATCTCAATTTATTTAGATAAAATCTACTAAAAGTTATAAAATTTTAGGCTGTAGCCATCTGGACATTCGCTGTAGTGGTCAATCAAGGTCAGCACGCACAAGCCACCGATGACGCACTTTTTAAGGCATTAATTGGTCAGCTGCATAATGCACTTTATGTCTCCTCATTCAGGGGCGGATCCAGAGCTATTTTCTGACAGTCTTCCAAATTATCTTTGTTGATCCATCCTCTAATTTTGGCCGTCTTCCAACAGAAAAAAATTAGCTGTCAATGTAAACTTGAAAATCTGACCGTCTTCTGGAAGACCCAGAAGACGGCCTAAATCCGCCCCTGCCATTAACCCAAGCGAAAAGATAAGTAAATGACAAACGCAGATATAGTGTTCGAAATTTGGCCGCGTTTATTGAAAGGTCCCCCTAGTAAAGAATGGTGTTATATATTATATATTATATAGCATTAAATAATGTTAATTAGTTAAAATTACGTAATGTTATATCTTAAAAAATAAATATCAAAACAAATAGTGCAAATATTTTCATTTGTGGGGTTGGATGATGAAAAGTTTTTATATTAGTGCTATTAGATACCACCTGGAATTCTGACAAAAACAGAGTGATACTAGTAAAAAATAAACGAAGGAGAGAGCATATATAGTAGTCTGATTCTTTATATATATACATATTTCCATCTGTGCTCTAGCTTCTGCATTATATTTGATAAACTGACTAACATACCTACAGACTGGTTCATCATCGTCGTTAAAGACACAGATGCCCCCATTGTTACATTGTAGATAGCAGCCTCCCCCTAACCATGGGTATCTCTTCTTAAACTTCTCATCTTATGTAACATGAAAGATGAAACCGTAGATTAAAAGAGCAAATTTTTTAAGAAAAAAAATACGGCTTTTGCATATTATGTCAAGAAATAGTAAGTTGTTGAAAATGAAATTTCAAGACATGAAGAAAAATACTAGCAAAAAGATAAGTTGTTGCAGTCAAACACTGACACAGAGTTTGCAGATACTTCTCATGTTTATTTTACAATGTTTCACTTGGCAAGGCTGTTAGCAACTGAGTTTGCCACCCTAAAGCCCTGCGCCAGTGGCTCGTGTTTTCACATTCGGCTGAAGAAGTGGCCCATGTTTACTGAAGTCTACATGTTCGGGCTCCACCTGTTGATAGTTTCTGTGGTGCCGGTTTGCATTCTGGTATACACCAATGTCCGGATCCTCCTAACTGTTTGGGCCAGTGATAGACGTGTCGGGGACGCACTCCAAAACGCCACAAAACCTAGCCGAGAAGTCACCATTGTAATTATTATCCTAATCATGATATTCGTCGTGACAAACATACCGGTAGATGTCGTCCTGGCCATGATGGCACTGTCTGCAAAACTGCCAAGTTCTTTCCGAAAGGCGGTGGTGTATCTCGTCTCCTTCACTGTGTCCGTTAAATTGTTGGTGCCCGTCTTCAACTTTGCAATATATAGGCTTCGGAAGTCGTTCCGGAAGTATCTGAGATACATCTGTTCTAAAAAGTCCGAAACCTCCGTGGATTCGTGAATTCAACAGCAGTTCCTAAGTCATAAACTACTGTATGCAGTTTGCTCTAATTCAGAAAATCCGAAAGAAATACACGTAGCACCTTTTCAACAAGAATTATTTTAACAACAGTATTCAATCTGAGAAAAAAGCCAGCACATGTGCTGGTAATTATAGCTTATATTAATAGCAATATACTTAAAGCAGAATAGTGATATAGGCCTGCACAGGTATTTCGTAGGAATATAAGGTGTGCACATAAGCCATTTCCGATGGGCCAGCCAGAAACACTGCGTAGAAAAAAGCATGACATCCCCCGTTGCTGTATATGTCATACTGGTAATAAGTTGATGTCTTAGCCTAGTATATGTAATACATACATAATTACTACGATCAGTTAACAAAAGAGCCGCCACTTTGCCGTATTGCCCACAACCCTAAGAATCGTTGGCACCTTTGTGCATGTAACAGCTATAACGTGAACATTAAGCAACATCTAAAATAATCTTGCTGTGAGACGTTTCCATGTGTTTCAAAATAAGTGTCTTTACAGCACCCTGTATGTAATGCTATATAAGCACATCATGCTTAAAATGATCATTGGCCTTTTGCACGACGCTTGGAAACTGATTTAGGAAGCACAATAAACGTAATGCCTTATCCTACATATTAGAAAAAAATAATATGACTGAGAATTTTAAAACATTTCCATAAATCCCAGATTTGTTTTATATATTCTGTGAATGGAATGAGGAAGCATGAATATTTATAAGTTGGAAACGGGTTCATAAATTATGGAGTTGTCACGCTGGTTATCGATTTGAGGCATATCTGCTGAAATTTCCGCCGGAGGTGATCTTGGGCTTTATAATTGTCTAACATGTATTTTGATGACATTAATTTAATTAAAATTGTCTTTGAAATTTAGAAACTTTATCGCCTACATACCACCTCAGATGTGGACAATGCATTGAGGACAGTATTCCTAGCGGGCGTTAATTAACTAGTTAGCCTATAAACAACCCAATTTGACTAATTCCCAATGAATTTGCCATTTTGTTTATCATGCACGCGGTAGATTCATTTGCTAGAAAGTTACAACCTCCTCACCAATTAACAGCAGATGTTAAAGAATGAATCGTAGAAAAATTATGATTGTGTTTAAGTGACGGTTTTACAACAACGGCGACAAAAAGGGACGTTTTTTTTTGTTGATATTATTTCGTGTGCATTAAAGACAGAAGGAAGCATGTACACTTGTAGAGAAAAGAAATGCAGATATAAATGTGCTCGTAGATTGCATTAAACAGAGAAAACAGAGAGGACTTTGAACAAGCAGGCAATACTTGTCATTAGAAGACGCTTTAACAAATGTTAATGATTTTATTGCGTTGAACTGTGTAATAATGATAAAGGGAATGTTTGAAACAGAAGATACCTTTCTGGGACCATATCTCATGTCGCCGTTATTCTGTATGTTTCCTTGTTGAAGAATGATAAAAATTTAATATACACAAATTGCATGTATGCAATCATAAAGGGGGGGGGGGGTAGCGAACAGATACATAACAAACTACATATTTGCTTGGTAAAAGAGAGAATACAAAAGGAAAACTGGAGTGAATTATCTTTAATTGAAAGTTTTAGATATATTTTACCAGCCACAAAATACTCCATAAGACAAATGAATGTCTTTTGCAGCGATATTTGGTGTGTGCAGAATACAGAACCAAAGGGTAGTTTTTCATCATTTAAGGTAAATGTACAACATTTTGCAGATACTGAACGAAAGATGTTAATACGACATGTCTATTGCAAGTGAATCTTTGTCGTGCTTTATCTTAAGCGTAGTAGTACGATATTAACGTGTCAGATTCCCCTTACCAAACCAAATAAACGTTTTAGATTTTGAATTTAAATGATGTAAGAATGGGAATCAAAATAAGTTTTGGCATTCATTTATTTGTTAAAAAATTCTGATTTTTACCACGACAAAAAAGGGTAATGTTTGCAAAATTGTTAGGTTAGGAACTTAAAGAAGGAGAAAAAGAAAACAAACGAGAGTGCGCTTTAGACGTCGCTTTGACAAATGATAATTATATTATTTTATTGCATTACAACGTGTATAAATGTTTAAGGAAAAATTTGGAACAGAAAATACCTTGCTGGGACCATATTTCATGACAATGTTATTCTGTGTTTCCTTGCTGAAGATTGATAGTGATTTGCTTGCACAGAAACGTATAAATAGCGGCTTGGGTTGCAAATCTCATCACAGAGAACTGATCCAGTCTCCTGCTAGGACAACTTCCATTGGAACAATGAAGTCTTGCGCTCTTCTTGTGCTCTTGGTGCTCTTTGCCACTGTTGTCATAGAAGGTGAGAGACACAAAGTATTTATAATGACTTAAAGCGTAAAGTAGGACGCAAAGAAAAAAGATACGTCAGTACTTAGACTGTAATCTAGGCAGACATTATCTTTGCGAGGGGGAAATGTAATTTTAAATCTTACAATAGTATGTCGTAACTTGACCAAAAAGAGGTCGTGATCAATATCACACCCAATAAGATAAACTAAAAATGTAAAATAGTAAATGTATAAATAAGAACATCCTACTTAATAAAGTTACAGTGTTCAGTAATTCAAAATTAGGCAGTTGTGAGTGCTTACTAGCAGTGGTGTTTTGTATCCTTTTAAAAACACGCAGTGAAACTAATAGTTGTGTATTAATTTGCATCTAATATATATGCAAAACCATTTTAGTCTCTTCTATAAGGGGTGTCTTTTCTTTGTAGGTCACTCATAAAAATAAGCGAAAACAATAATATAGATAATTTGTCACTACTGAGAATTACTAGTAAGAAACTGAATAGAATTGAGACCAGGAATTTCTTTTCGGAGTTTATGAAAGTCATAGACCGTGCCACGCATTACTGGCACCATTCCTAAGCAATATTGGAAGGAACACAAATTTTAAGTTCCACTCTGCTACTTTCCTTCATTAACATCTGAATACCTTTCAGATGTTAATGAAGGACTTTCAGTAACATCGTTCAGTAACATCATTTATATTTTCCATTTTTTATTTTGATATAGACACAGCCGGGCAAGGGGGAGCTCCGGGAGCTGCATTGCGTGCTCAGTGCAGTTGCTGTGGTAACACGTGCAGCACCGACCGTGGGAGATGCTACTGCAGAGGCTGCACCTGTGTTGCAATCGATTACCCAAGATAAAAGGTGTGTGATCACATTCTTCATGGCAATATTTTCACAACTAAATGTTCTGACCAGCTACTTAATTTACGTAAATGTTGTTTATTGTGTTAATATGAGACTAATAAAACCGAGTAGTAGATTCCACAATCAGATTGGTGCTGTTATTGTGATATATTATAAGAATGGCTTAAAACAATGGTTATAGGCACCACAAAAAACTCTTTTTCATATCAAATACCGATTGTGCAAAGACATTAGTTTAATGACCAAAACAAAGAGAGAGAGAGAGAGAGAGAGAGAGAGAGAGGCATGGTGTGCATGTGTGTTTTCGAGTATGTGTGTGAGAGAGAATATGAGGAGGAGGAAGAAAGAGACAGGTTGTGCGTATGTATGTCATATACTCCGGTTTTCATATACGGCATTTATTTCCATTTATTTTCGTGTTATTATCCAATGGAAGCTAAATGATGTGCATTGAATATATGGGCGTCGTGCTGTAAATGGTCAGTTTAATGCAACAGTTCTTTATTTTACAGTGTATACTTACAATATTTTTATGTTTTCAGATAGCCTCCCGTCGAGAGGAAACATGACCAGTTACGGAAGAAAACACGAAACTAGTCACTCAGCTAAATGTAAAGCTGGTGTATCTGGACATTTTTGTGAATTTTGAGTTCAGCAATAAGTGGTCATAATAAAGATTGTAGTAAATACGGTGTATCTACTGCATTGTCAAAGTCCCAATTTCACCACCTTTGTCGTTGTTGGAAATCGTTTGAATGCTTAATACGTATATTAAACCAATGGGCCATGGAGCACTAAAATTAGAGGCACTTTCATTTATTTCATCAGTATAAATGAAAAAGCTAACTTATCAAGTTCGTTCCATTAAAGTGGAATGTTATAGTAATAGTAACGGTGGGCCAATTTTGTGCACAGGTTAGTCATGTCAAGTACCAATAAATAAATAGCCTTTGATACACTTTCTTTATGGAATTCTAATAGCCAATAAGGGCTAGAACCAAAGATGTTGATTATTTTTAATCAACATTTTTAAACAATTTGTGTTACTGAAATTAAGGAGAAATCTTGCTACACAGAAAACCTGCCAAAGCAGGTTTTCTGCACTATTTGTCATTTGTCAAATTCCTGGCACATGTAATATTCATGTAGATTTTAACTTCTTTTTTAATGTGATGCCCAAACACAAATTTAACACAATTCACCCCATTGTGTCGTAATAAAAGACTAAACAGAAAAAGGGAAAGTTTGTCAAAAATACTTCATTTTTTTTAGAAACTAATCCCAATTTATTTAAAAAAAAATGCTACGTTGCAATAACACATCGAAAAAAAACTTTTTACGGCATTCATTGGTCAGCTGCATCATGTACTGTTTTCGACCGAAACCACTTTAACATCTGTCGCAAAAATGGAACAGATTCTATAAAAGTGCTATTAGATATCACCTGGAATTCTGACAAAAATAGAATGACACATTTAAAAAAGTAATGAAGCGGCGAGCATACATAGTCTCATGGTTTTCTTTCACATATTGTTCATCTTAACCTATGACGGCATGTAACATTGATAAAATAGCTCTTTTAAGACATAATACATTTTGGGGAATATAAGATAAGGAATAAATTGGTATCATGCTTTAATTAACATTTCTTTAGTAAATGTTACTAAATCAATCTACATGCCTTCTCTTTAAACATTAACATCTTTTAAAGTATCATCCTCAGATGTATTATACAAATTACAGGTAATGAAACACAACTATATCTCATTGCCACACCTGTAATTTATCCTTAAGAGAATGCAGATATTTTCAAAACTTCTCGACAAAATAGGAATGGCCAGACTTTTTCCTATAATCTGCACAAAACCTAGATAATTAAAATAACACACTAACAAATGGCAGCTCGCCTTTAAATTAACATGTCTTTAGTAGATGTTACTAAATCAACCTACATGCCTTTTAGTCTAGTGGGATTTCCACAAAAGATGAAAAGTAGGGGCATTTTGGGGTAAAGTTGGGAACCAGGCTAATGAGCATAATTTTGGGATGCTGAATCCGATTTATCCGGTTCCCAAGCGAAATTTTGCGTTTTTAACGGTCTAATTTGCAAAAAAAAAAAAAAAAAAAACAAAATGGCCGCCAGATTTCCTATTTTCTGCAATATCTCTGGAACTCAACAGGCGAATATGACAAATGAAGTGTCTTTACCTATATTTTCAGGGTCGAGGAACATTATTAAGATTTACGCAATTTTCCTAAATATGCAAATTAGGATCGCCATTACTGAAAAATCGTTTTACTTCTGTATCTCTGTAACTAGGCAAGCAAACATGACAAATGAAGTGTCTACACCTATGTTCTCAGGGTCAGAGAATGTAATACATCAGATGTCTTGTCTTATGGGTAGCACTGACTTTGTGAATCGTGTCCGAGTAGCACCTTTTATTGTTTCTTCCCTGTATCTGTCAAACACAAGTCAATCTGCTGATAGTTAGCACTGCTTTTTCGTTAACTAGGCAAGCAAACATGACATATGAAGTGCCCACACCCATGTTTTCAGCGTTAGGGAAAGTGATTAAGACATTTTCACTATAATCAAATCAGCAATGAGTGCTACACTGTCACACTGTAGCAATTATTCGAATCTGAATTAAATTTTGCAATTAAATACTGCGCTGCCATTGGGATGTTAACATATTGGATCACACAACTGCCCCTTTTACCTAGATTTAAAAAATATTACCTTATTAATGCAATGGAGGGATTTGCTGAATCAGGTAATTCATGTGATGCAATGTACAGACTTCACATTTGAAATGGATTTTTTCTAACATATTTTCTTTGAATTTTTCCCATATATTAGTAATGGATGAAAAAACACTTGTTATCGTGTTCGATATGGCTTAAATAAATCAACCCGTGTGAATACATCATCAAAAATTTAATTTAAATACGTATTCAAATCAGCATTTAAACAGCGCATGGATAATTTTATAGCTGATAACAACGAGGTATTAAATTCTTATGAACTGGATATTATCAAGAATATCAGTTGGTGAGGATTTTCTCTCTCACAAAAGAATCATCAATACAAATGTGAAAAATGGTAACTGATAACAACGCGTGCAGCCTCTTCTAGCTGCAACCAGAGCCCTCATTCCATGCAGAGAGGTTTCTGAAATTATGATCCAGTATTGTGTTACACGCATTAGTCAGAGCTTGCCTAAGCTTGTGCCGACTTGTAGGGCGGACGGGTAAGCTCTTGATTCTGCTAGCGATTTATGCCCACTGGTTTTCTATAGAATTCATGTCAGGGGAATTTCGTCGGCCAAGGCAACTGGTTTACCTCTTGGTTTTGAAGAAAAGCAGTTATTGCATGGGCATGGTGTGGTCGGGCATTGTCATCTTGCAGGAGGAAGTTGTCCCGGAAGTACCTTCTTACAAATTTCAAGCAAGTATTCTCTAAAATGTCCCTGTATTTTATCTGGTTGAGGTTTCCGTCAATTGCCACCAATAGTGTTTTGGCTCCAGAGTAGAAACCGGCCCATACACAGATACTGCCACGGCCACAAGTCACTGTAGTGTGACACAATTCTCGTGCAGTAACTCGTCTGGAAACCTACTGATCATGACTCTGATTCAGCCATCGCGGTGGTGGAACTCAAACCCTGCCTCATCTGTAAAAATCTACATGAACCCAGTGCTGTGCCTGGAACCGCAAATGGCGTCTAGCCCACCATGTTGCTCTGTTCATAGAGTTAACCAGCTAAAAGTAGCCTTGCATTCTCTAGAGTTCTAGAAACATGCTTTTGAATGGTAATTTGCCACTCATTTTGTACAGCAAGAGTTGTTTTGTCCGGTTGTTGCGACATAACCGAAGAAGCAAGCGGTTTTTCCCTTCTGGTAGTGACTTTAGGACATCCTGGCCGTGGTCTCTATGTTAATGCACCAATCTCGGCATGTGTCTGTAAGACGTTAGAAACTGCTCCCTTGGACACATTCAGCTGTCTGGCAATAGCAGTTTGCTTCTGTCCATTCTGGCATAATGCAACAATAGTGTGGCAAGTTGCTGCCGTTAGTTCACATACCGTAAGTTCAGCTAAGAGTCTGCAAAATATCAAACTCTTCTGACTGGACGTTGCCGAAATAAAGAGACTTATTCTGCAGAACTGCTGCCCGTTTATACGCATTCTGTAACCAGCCAAAGAGGACTGCCCAGAGAAACTGCCACATATTGCGTA
>NW_019775455.1:276064-289778 GCF_001039355.2 Lingula anatina | reverse complement strand
CCCCCCCCCCCCCCCCATTCGAATTCTGGTCCCCCCTTGAAATTATAATTTTGACTAGCTGAATCATAGTTGTAAACCATACCAAATGGCACCGTTCGCCCTCTTAAATACCAAAATTCAACTAAGCATCCGCGGACTCCCCCTTCAAATAATCCTGGATCCGCCTCTGCTCACCTTGCCTTATAACTGATAGGCAAGCACAGACAATTTCACTGGGAAAGCCTGACAATGCAGTGACCTTTGGTAGTTTGGCTGACACGTACGTAATGAGCAGTTCTGAAGGCAGGTTCTAACTATCAGCAGATTGACTTGTGTTTGACAGATACAGGGAAGAAACAATAAAAGGAGCTACTCGGACACGATTCACAAAGTTAGTGCTACCCATAAGACAAGAAATCTGATTAATTACAATCCCTGACCCTGAGAACATAGGTGTAGACACTTCATTTGTCATGTTTGCTTGCCTAGTTACAGAGATACAGAAGTAAAACGGTTTTTCAGTAATGGCGATCCTAATTTGCATATTTAGGAAAATTGCGTAAATCTAATTCTAACAAAAACATCTTAATAATGTTCCTCGACCCTGAAAATATAGGTAAAGAAACTTTATTTGTCATATTTGCCTGTCTAGTTCCAGAGGTATTGCAGAAAATAGGAAATCTGGCGGCCATTTTGTTTTTTTGCAAATTAGACCGTTAAAAACGCAAAATTTCGCTTGGGAACCGGGTAAATCGGATTCAGCATCCCAAAATTATGCTAATAAGCCTGGTTCCCAACTTTTACCCCAAAATGCCCCTTGCCTCTTATGCAGAGCCTTTTTCCAAAAATCTCACTAGACTATTTTCTTTAAACATTAAACATCTTTCAAAGTATCATCCTCAGATGTATTTTTCAAATCTCAGTTAATGAAATACAGCTATATCTCATTTGCCACACCTGTAAGGATCATAATATGTGCCTTGATCTAAGACATCCTGTACACATGCCATAAAAACAAACTGGTAGCTTGGCCAATTAACTTGGTCAATTAACTTGCCCATTATGCTGTTAACAATGCAAATACACTATTAAGACGTGGTCTGGGCCAGGTCCTAATTAGGATGTGGTCTGGGCCATTTAGGAAATGGACTAGATTAGTACTGAGCCTATGACACACACACACACACACACACACACACACACACATTCATTAGTATTCAAGCTTCTGCATTATATTTGATAAACTGACTAACAGACTGGTTTATCATCGCCGTAAAAGACGAATGTGTCTCCATTATTATAGTGCATTTAACAACCTCCTCTAACCATGGATATCCCTTTTTAAACTTCTCATCTTATTCAACATGAAAGATAAAATCGTAAATTTAAATAGAAAAAATTCAATCAATCATTGAATAAATAAAAAAATTAAATAAATAAATAAATAAATAAATAAATAAATAAATAAATAAAAATCATGCTTTGTCAAAAAATAATATTGATAAAAATGTCACTTGAAGGAACGAAGAAATATACTCATACATATGTACGTGCTGTTGAACAGTGTCGAAGAGTTTGTGGACGAGTCAGCACATTGTGCAGTGGCTTTTCCTGATTATTTTTTCACATACTCTCACCAATTCGAAGTCTTATTAGTCAAAAGCAATACCTTTGTGACGCTTTCTGCTTTCCTCGGATTGATTTTTTTTTCATTGAGGTGAAAATGAAGAGTTTCACATAAATAAAAAGGGAAAATGAAAAGGGTGCTACATAATTTGATCTTGTTGATATCAATCAACCCTTCAGAGATTGCTGTTTATGTAATTGTTTCCACATCCTTATTGATAGAGATATAAAAGATATGTTTACTAGTACTGATTATTTGGACAGGACTAAAGCCACTAAAGGAACATAGACTTGATAGTCACTATAATACTTCAATAATAGTGTGCAAAAATATTGCTGAAAACTAATAGCTGGTGGTTTACCACCTAATTGTTGGCTTATAATATCCAAACAGAAAGACAGAAAAGGGATGGAAAAAAATAATGGAAAAGGGTATTTTGCTGTTTAATATACACTAATCATGCCCTCTCTAGGATTCATGAACAACATTTTGTAAAAGAACATGCAAAATATGGTAATGTGATTAACAGAGTTCAATGTCTAGAGGAGTTCTTTAACATAAAACAACCAAATAGTGCATTTAAATCATTGAGATTGTAACATAATTATGCCTTGGTTTTAAAGGTGGATTAATTTCTATAATAATGTTGATTTATCATTTTTCCCTACTATTATAACTTGACAGATATTTGATCAACATGTCTCAGAATGTGGTATATGTTGAATAAAGAATGTTTATGAAATATGTATCCATTAAAGATACCTAACTGCCAGTTAAAATAAGAAAACATCCTACTTATCTCATCAATGTCAAATGTTACACAAATAACATTTATAAATATATATGCTAGCCACTTTTAGTTTGCTCGTGTGCCACTGAAAATTTTGACCTAATCTTTAGATATTGATTTTGTAATAATCTCACTCAAAACATCGTAAAATGGAGTTGGGACCAAAACCTATACAGAAAGTAACATATATCAAGATAGAAATGGAATTACCGACCATATTTAACACAAGTACTCATCAAAGTAGAAATAGATGAAAATGTAAACAAACATTTTCCCGTACAGTTTCCAGTTTACAAGTTGTGATGAAAGTTATAATGTTGCCAAGGAAAAATGTCACCTCGACGTGCGAATTTGGCATACATAAACTCGGTTAAATCAAAATTTTCCAAATAAAATATTACATGGGTATGAAGATTAAATACCCAATTTATATACCATCTTATTGGAAATAGTAGATATTTACTTCTGTAGATAATATTGACGTAACGTAATGGCAAGTAAAAAAATACGTACATTTCCTGACACTATGTGTCCTATTGTAAATGGATAAAGAAATACTAAAAAATAGAAAAGAACTAAGAAATTCAAACCTCTTATCTAGACCGGTAGTTTGTATTTATTTGCCATGGGAAATGTCAAATATGGTATGTAGAATAAAATCACTGTTGAAAATGGCTAACAGAAGTGAGATGATCACTTGTAAACAAACACATAGGACTTAGGGTGGGACAACATTTTTGACCAAGTCGGTACACACGCAATATAAACTATTTTGCATTATTTCATTCATGCTGTCATTGCTCATTCTCTACTACAGAAAAAACGTGGACAGTAGCACTGTATGGCGCGACACGCATTAACGTTACATGTAGTTGGAATGTTTTGTGGTCAACTCTGCAAGTGAAAACTTTGATTCAATTTCACTACCACGCTAATTTGCCAATCGTTGACAGTTATGATCTAACTTCCTTGGCTGTTGTAATGTGTGTTGGCTACAGTCACTGGATGACTATTGCCATGACCCTAAAGCAACGGTGTGTCGTTACCGAGCGAGACACCTGTAACAACACAATAGGCATCTTTAATGCTGTTTCTCTTTATTCTTCTATGACTTGACATCATTGTTTGCTGGGCCTGATACTGGAGTTTGTGACCCATGTTCCTTCTCCAGATTATTTAACCTATGTTTGGGGTAAATGGCCGTTGGCTCTTAAAGGAGCTAGTCCCTCTCTGACAGATTTTGTTTTTAGTCCTGCTGAGTGTTCACGCACCCTCCTCGCTGGGCAAGCCCGGTGGGGGAGCCGTTTTAGCCGCCGACAACCCAACCATGGAACAGGTAGTACTGGTTTACGTTACCACTAGCAGGCGAAACCTGACTTGACTGGCTTAGCATTTCTAGCGGGCTTTAAGGCACAATTATTAGTTTCGCTGTGTGTTTCAAAAGGAAGCGAAATACCATTGTAAGTATAAGCACTCACAACTGCCTATCTGCAAATTTTGAATTACTTTACATTTTTAGTATATCTTATTGAGTGTGATTTCGATCACGACCTTTTTTTGTCAAGTTACGACATACTAATGTAACATTAAAATTATATTTGCCCCTAGCGGAGATAATATCTGCCTAGATTACGGTCTCAGTACTGACGTATCTCTTTTCTTTGCGTCCGTTACGCTTTAAGTCATTATAAATACTTTGTGACTCTCACCTTCTATGACAACAGTGGCAAAGAGTACTATGAGCACAAGAAGAACGCAAGACTTCACTGTTCTAGGGCCACTGGACGTTGCCCTAGCAGGAGACTGCATCAGTTCTCTAACATTTCTAATTAACATTGTAACATTTCTAATTAAATTTCGCACTAGCTGAGATGACGTTTGACTAAATTATGGTTTGAGTACAGACGTATCTCTTTTCTTTGCGTCAGTACTTACGCTTCAAGTCATTATGAATATTTTGTGTCTCTTACCTTCTATGACACAGTGGTAAAGAGCTCTAAGAGCGAAAGAAGAGCGCAAGACTTCATTGTTCCAATGGAAGTTGTCCTAGCAGGAGACTTGATCAGTTCTCTACGATGAGACTTGCAACCTAAGCCGCTATTTATACGTTTCTGTGCAAGGTAATCACTATCAATCTTCAGCAAGAAAACACAGAATAATAATGTCATGAAATATGGTCCCAGCAAGGTATTTTCTGTTTCAAACTCTTCCTTAATCATTTATACACGGTGTTACGTAAGAAAACCATTATCATTTGTCAAAGCGACGTCTAAAAGCAGAAGCGCTCTCTCATTTTGTTTTCTTTTTCTCCTTTTTTAGTTCCTAACCTAAACAATTTTGCAAACATTACCCTTTTCCTGTCGTAATACAAATGATAGGCAAAACGTAATATAATTTTCATTGTTGCATTATTTTAATTCAAATTCTAAAAAAGTTTATTTTGTAAGGGGAATCTTATCCTCTAATATCTATACATAAGATATGCATAAGATACAAGCACGCAAAAGATGCACTTGCAGTAGACCCGTCGTATTCACATCTTTCGTACAAGATCTGAAAAAATGCTGTGAATTTATCTTAAACTGAATAAATAAAAACAATAATTCAATTATTGCTACTTTTTAATATTAATTTTATTTTACTCGAGGCTTATATTTGTTGAATTATAAATGTCACTATATTTTCTTCTTATATTATTGGAAACTGACCTCTGGACTTTATTGAGAAAATCAGACCGTCCAGCAATGTATTATCTTTAAATCGCAATTGAGAAGTTTCACAATTTTTGTTTTAATGATGAAAAACTTCCCCTTGATTCTGTATTCTGCACTCGCCAAACACCGCTGCAAAAGACATTCCTTTATTATATGGACTATTCTGTGGCTGGTAAAAAATACTCCCGGCCCTAATGATTGCATAAATACAATACGTAAATGTATTAAAATTTTATCAATCTTCAACAAGGACACATACAGAATGAGATATGGTCCCAGCAAGGTATTTTCTGTTTCAAACATTTCCTTAATCATTATTACGTAACTCAACGCAATAAAACAATAATCATTTGTTAAAGTGTCTTCTAATGACAAGTATTACCTGCTTGTTCAAAGTCCTTCCCGTTTAATGCAATCTACCAGCACATTTATTTCTGCACTTATTTTTTTTTCTACAAGTACATGCTTCCTTTATTCTTTAATACACACAGAATAATATCAAAAATTAAACCGAGCCTTTTTGCCGTTGAAATAAAACCGTCACTTACACACTACGATTCATTCTTAAACATCTGCTGTCGATTGGTGAGGAGGATGTTACCTTTTAGCAAATGAATTTACCACGTATGTGATAAACAAAATGACAAATTCAATGGAAATTAGTCAATTTGTTTAGTTTAATTTGCATTTTTATAATTTATCTTGACACTGTCAAATTAGAAAATATCTTTTAAAAAAAAGAAAATATCTTTAAAAAATAAATATATATATATCTATCACGGAGAATAAAGTTGCTACACTATGGAAAAGTGCTCCACCCATGCATGGGCAGCTAGTGTAGAAAGACAAGGAACAAATTAGTCTTTTCTCTCCATTTAATTTAAAATTTAAAAAGCCCGACACATGTTTCGGCCCGGAGGCCTCGTCAGGGGCGCAAACAGAAACAAAATACAAAAACAAAATGCAAAAAAATACAAAAAAAGACTCTGATTATAAATGGTATTTTGTTTCTGTTTGCGTCCCTGACGAGGCCTCCGGGCCGAAACACGTGTCGGGCTTTTTAAATTTTAAATTAAATGGAGAGAAAAGACTAATTTGTTCCTTGTCTTTCTACACTAGCTGCCCATTAGTCTCTTCTATGAGGTGTGTCTGTCCTTTGTAGATCACTCTCAAAATTATGCTAAAATAACCCATAATTTAATTAAATTTAATAATTTGTCACGATAAACACTTACCAGTTAGAAATTGAATTTTATCTAGACAAGGAAAGCGTGTTTGGAGTTCAGGAAGGGCATAGCTGGTGCCACCCATTACTGGCACAAAATTAGAAAGAACACAACATTTTAAGTCCACTGTGTTGTTTTCTTCAATTAACATGGGAATTGAGAAATTACGCGCAAAATAAATAATAATAATTTTTTATAATAATGATATTAATAATAAATTTATTTTAAGTCTAAAATCCATTTAAAATGTTCAGTAGACTTTACCTAAAATATCATAAATAATACTATATATAATATCATAAATAAAATCTAGGTAAAACAACCATTATTCCATACAATTAAATGCAATTAATACAAGATTTATAAAACCGATTAAGAGTTAATCAAAATATTTCCTAAAAAAAGTATGTTTTGAGTGTTTTGAGTCCTTTTTAAAATGTTTGGTAGACTGAATTGCTCGGATTTCGAGCGGTAATGGATTCCATTCCTTTGGACCTGCAGCTTTAAAAGATATATCACCGTAGGTTTTTAATCGCATTTTGTGATGCACATGGACTTTCAGTAACGCGATTATATTTTCATTTTTTTATTTTGATATAGACACAGTAGGGCAAAGTGTACACAGCCGAGCAAAGTGTAGCGCGTGCTTCGTGCGAATGCTGTGGTCGCACGTGTAGCAGCGACCATGGGAGTTGCAGGTGCGGCGGAAGACCTCCCCACTGCTACTGCCTTGCAGTTGATCACACAACAGCGTAAGGGGTGTTGTGATGAAATTGTTCATAGCAGTGTTTTCTCAAAAACATTTTAGACCAGCTACAAGTTACACATAAAAATGTTGATTATTATCCGAACCTTAGACTACTGAACCGATTAGTAAATTCTGCAAATCAATTTGGTGATATTGTTGTGAGAAATCATGAGAGTGTATTAATGGCTTGTAAAAACACCACCACAGAAAACTTTTAAATAAAAAATACTGTTTGCCCAAAGTTATTAGTTTAGAGAGGTGGAAGGAGAATTAGAGAACCAGGTTGTACGTGTGTATGTCATTTACTATGTCATATTTGGCGTTTATTTTGAAACCTACATCCTCGACTTCAACAACAGTTCTGCGCTTAAGTCATAAACTTATGTATGTAGTTTGCTCTAATTGGAGGAAAACCGAAAGAAATACAAGTAGCCCCTTTCAACGAAACATATGTTAATCTGAGCAGAAATCCAGCACGTGCTGGTAATTATAGTTTAAATTAATAGCAATATAGTGATAGAGTATAGTGATATAGGTTTACACAGGTAATTCGTAGGGAAAAATGTGTGCACATCAGCCCTTTCCGATGGGGTAGCTAGTGAAACTGCATAGAAATAAGCATGAGATCCCCCACTGTTGTATATGTAATACTGGTAATAACTAGATAGAATACGAAATACATAGATAAACTAAAAGAGGACACAAACATACACAATCAAAGTACTATACCAGCTGTGTGCAACCCTTTCTTTAAACTGAAACTCTCTTCACAATTAAGTTTATCTATCTGATCCGGGGATCAAATATAGCGCAACCCACTTGAAAACTTGCCGCCTAAATCACTCGGAGATCCATCAGGGAGTCATGAAGCCCGTTTATGTCTGTAACAGTTTTTCACCAATAAACATAGTTGGTGAAGCTTCTAGATTTAAAATGAAAGACAATGCATTGTCTTACGATCAGGTTTTCTTTCCGGTTTCAAATAAGAATAAAATTGAAAAATAAAGATAACAATATTGAATAAAGTAATAATAAACTATGAGACCCAAATACTGTAAAATTCGGTTTCAAATGAATTTATTCAAGTCCACTTAAAAATGAAATCATTGTTCTGAACAATTAGCAATTTGTGACAATAAGAATGCAATTATTCATTAAATGGAAGTGCTACTGATACATCTGTGGTCAAAGTAGACTTAGAAATCTCAATTATAAGAATATGCTATGAACGTACGGCATTTATATCCAGCAACCAAACAAAATGTTCTGTCAATTATGAAGTGGATAAAAACATTATAAAATAGAAAAAAACTGAAAATTCAAGCCTTCTATCTTCACTGATAGTTTGTATTATGTTTTCATGAGTCATGTCAAATATGTCATCTAGAATAAGTGGTGAAAATGGTTAACAGATGTGAGATGATCATTTGTAAACAAACACATGAGATTTAAGTTAAACGTTAAACCTTGATTTATATATACGAAAAATTATTTTACCGGAAATTTCAAAACTTTTCCATAAATTCCGACTTTTTTATATTTTGTAAATGGAATGGAGAAACATGAATATTTATAAGTTGAAAACAGGTTCATAAATTATGAAGTTGTCACGTTGGTGATCGATTAAAGGCATATATTCTTAAATTCATATTGAAGGAGATCTATGGTTTTATAATGGTTTAACATGTGTAACTTTTGTTTGAAATTTAGAGACTTAATTGCCTACACACCACCTCAGATTTAGAGCACAATAAGGTAATGAGGACAGGTATCTCTAGCAGGCGTTAATTAACTGTTTATAAACAAAAGAAATTGACTAAATCCCATTCAATTTACACTTTTGTTTATCATGCACGCGATAGATTCATTTGCTAGAAAGTAACATCCTTCTCACCAACCAACAGCAGATGTTTAAGAATAAACTGTTGAAAAATTATCATTGTGTGTCAGTGTTGATTTTACTATAACGACAAAAATGGGTTATCTTCATTTTCCAACTTATTCCGTGTGTATTAAAGACAGATGGAAGCATGTACACTTGTGGAAAAAAGAAATGAAGATTTAAATGTGCTCGTAAATTGGATTAAATTGGAAGGACTTTGAACAAGCAGTTAATACGTGCCACTAGAGGACGCTTTAACAAATGATAATGGTTTTCTTACGTTGAATTGTGTAATAATGATAAAGGAAATGTTTGAAACAGAAAATACCTTGCTGGGTCCATATCTCATTCTGTATGTGTCCTTCTTGAACACTGATAATTTTTGCTTCGTAACAGAGAGAATGCACGTGAAAACTGGAGTGAATTATCTGAATTTTGAAAGTTTTAGGTATATTTTACAAATGCTGTGAATATTCTTGCTTGCGGAACGATTTGGTTTTCTTAATATCCAGGGGTCGATTTTCAATAAGATAATAAATAAAATATGGTGAAAACTAAAATCCCAAAATTGTAAGGTATGAGAAAAATAAAACTCAAAATAGCAATTATTGAGTTTCTGAATAATCAATATTTAGTTTAAGGTAAATGCACATATTTCCAGATGTTGTACAAAAGATATGAATATGACAGGTCTATTGCAAATGCATCTTTGTGTGCTTTTACCTTATGCTGAGCAGTTCGATATTAGAGAGTTAGGTTCCCCTTTTAGACTTTAAAATAATGAAACAATGAAAATTAAATTAAGTTGTGGTTATCACTTGCATGTCCTAAAATTGGATTTTTACACTACAAAAAATGGTAATGTTTGCAAAATTGTTTAGGTTAGGAGAAAAAGAAAAAAAAATATGAGAGAGTGCTTCTGCTTTTAGACGTCGCTTCGACAAATGATAATGGTTTTCGTGCAAAAAACCATGATTGTGGTTTTCATGCAAAACACCGTGAATAAATGATTAAGGAAAAGTTTAAAACAGAAAATACCTTGCTGGGACCATATTTCATGACAACGTTATTCTGTGGTATATAGTGATTTGTTTGCACAGAAGCGTATAAATACCGGTTTGGGTTGCAAATCTCATCGTAGAGAACTTATCAAGTGTCCTGCTTCCATTGGAACAATAAAAGCTTGCGCTCTTCCTGTGCTCTTGGTGCCCTTTGCCACTTTTTCCATAGAAAGTGAGCGATACCATGCTCTTAAGATGATACCAAAAGTAAATTCTGAAGCAGAGTAAAGAAATAACTCACAGTTGTGTGCAAGATTCAGGCAGAGGGTATATCTCCGCTTAGGCGAGATTGATTTAGAAATGTTACATTTATCTATCAAAACCTGACTAACAGAGGCTGTGGTCAGAAACATATCCAATAAGATATTCTCAAAATTAGAAAAATATGATTTATCAAATTTAGCATCCAACGGAATGAAGTGGCAGTGATCAGCAATTCAAAATTTGCAGATAGGCTGTTGTGAGCGCTTAAGAAATTGGTCGTTCCTTCGTTTTAAAACTCTAAGTGATACAACATTGGTCATAAAGGTTGTCCCACCCCCATTTCCATGTACTTTTATTTACAAATCATCACCTTACAGGTGTATATTGTTATAAACGGTGCTTTTTATTCTAGATACCATGGCTCTATTCCCATAGATTTTAGATCGATCTATCCCCGCGGGGAGTCTCACTAGATTACTTTCAGATAATCCGACTTAAATGTCCGACCCGCCTACTATAAGCTGTAAGGGGGTAATTAACTTTCGTGTCCGCCCGGCTGACAGCTATTTAGCGTGAACCCCCAGGGAGTTAGGTCGATGTAAAGTAGGTCGATCTAATCTATGGAAATGGGGTGTATGTCTAACATGATTAATGGTTCAAAAAACACAAAATAGTTGTGTGAATATGCACATTTTATACCATTTAGTCAAATTTATAACAGGTACCCCCTCAAATCCAATGTTTCACTGTGATTTCCACAGATGTAAAGAAGTGTCTATTAAATTGAAAAGACGCCATCAAATGTCACCAAATTTACATATAATTAACATTAGAATGTGCACGTTAAAAGTCTCATGTCTAATAGCGTGTGCGTCTACCGCGTACTGTAATTATGTCCTGTAGATGGCGCAACAAGCCTTCAACAAGGGTAATAATTCTGTTTTGTAGGATATTGCCCCATCCATCCTAAAGAGCGTGGCGGAATTGGTCCAGATTATTCCGGAATTGGTTCTCCTCTGCAATGCACATTCCAATTAATGCCACAGGGGCTCAGTAGGATTAATATCATGGCTCAAAGACGGTTGTCCCATCCTTAGAGCCCTGTGTTTCAGCAACAAATCACTTGCCAGACGAGAGCTGTGAGCAAGTGCGTTGACACAATGAAGCCGGTAGCATCCCTGAAGTCACCTCTTGCAAATGGAGTGAGCTATCTATTGAAAATATTACCGTAAAATGCCCCAGTTACGTTTTGTTCCACAAGGAACAATGCACTAATACCACAGGCTTGGAATGTTCCCAAATGCCGACTGATCTAACACCTCAGGCGATATTATCCTGCACACACCCTTCCAAGAGGCATTTTTAAACATGTCTACGGACCTTCATTCGACCATCGATGGGATACAAGAAATAATTTGATTCTGCGGCAAAACCGATTTCTTCCAGCGATGGATGGCCAGGTTCAGGTCCCTGTGGGATCACTGAACGTAGCATTCTCAGCTGATATCTCGCTCCATCTTCAAGAACTGACTTTGGGATTAACTCTGGGCTTCATCATAACAGCACATTTGCTCACACTTCTCGCCTGGCAAGTGATTTGTTGTAGAAACACAATGTTCTAAGGATGGAACCACCATCTTTGAGCCCTGGCCCCCGTTTCACAAAAAATCTTAAATCCGTAGACGTCTTACTCGAGCTGGGTGGCCTAGCTAGGTCGACTTAGCTGAACTCGACTTGGAGTGTTTCACAAAGAATCTAACGTCTTAGCTTGGCGTGCTTACCGTAGTCGACGCGCACGAGAAACTCTTCAAGAAAAGGAGGTGTAAAATTGCAAACGTTTCACAAGACATGACGTTTCATGGCCTCTTTCGGCCGAGAACGATCGTTTATCAACAATAAAAGTCAACCAAAACACAAACNGAAACGGGGGCCTGATATTAACCTTACTAATCACCTATGACATGAATTGGAGTGTGCAATGCAGAGGAGAACCAACCCCATAAAAACGTGAACCAACTCCCCCAAGCTGTTTAGGAAGGATGGGATAATATCCCACGAAACAGAATTTTTACCCTTGTTGAAGGCTTGGCGCGCCATCTACAGGTGATAATTGCAGTACGCGGTAGACGCACACGCTATTAGGCACGTGACCTTTAACGAGCACATCCTAATGCTAATTGTGTGTAAATTTGGTGACATTTGATGGCGTCTTTTCAATTCAATAGACATTTCTTTACATCTGTAGAAATCACAATGAAACATTGGATTTGAGGGGGTACCTGTTATAAATTTGACTAAATGGTGTAAAATGTGTATATTTTCACCACTATTTTGTATTTTTTTAAACCATTAATCATGTTAGACATGGTATCTGGAATAAAAAGCACTAGTTATAACAATTTACATCTGTGAGCTGATCATTTGTAATTAAAAGTACATGGAAATGGAGGTGAAACAACCTTTTTGACCAATGTTGTATATTCAAGCGCCCACCTTTAATAATTACATCTTTCTTTTCAGTTAATTTTCATGACGTTATCATAATTTATTAGCCTTATCGCATAATTATCTTTACTTGTCCCATATCGAATATCCCTGTGATTCTCTTCGCCACAAAAGTTTTCATGTAAAAATTAAACAGAGCAAAAATGTCTTTCAATGTCTGGAGTTTTATGAAATAATTGTACATTTACACGTATTTGCATTTCTATGAGTTATCTTGTCACTGTTGACATAAGTTCAATATATCTTAATATACATTCAAAACGATTTTGGTCTCTTTTCCACATACCCAGCAGGCATAGTTGCGTTGGATCAACGTTGAAAACAGGTTGATACGTTGAATTGCCGTTGATCTACCTAAATTCAACGTAATATCAACGTTGATCCAGCCACGTTGACTCAACGTTGTATTTTGGTCAATGACACAACCTTGCAGTTATGGATTGTAATTTAAAATATTAATTATTGAAAACGTGATACTTTGTTTATCAATACTGTAACTAAATTTATCAAAATAATAACAAAATGGTTTTAAAGTAAAAGTGACAGTTGTTTTGTGTCTTTAGTTAACTAGTGAATTTTCTTAACTTGTTATTCAGAAATACATTCCAATAAACTGAATTGCTTGCAAGGTCAGCTAACACTAGGATGAATAAGTTGCTGTAAATGTGATGGAGTAACAGTTCTTGGTAACCTGTTATAGATAGACAGGTTGAGGTGACTGTGACCTTGTTACACACACACACACACACACACACACAAACACAGATATATATATATATATCTGAACCTTGGAAATTTTAACTTAAAGGCCATACATTTATACCCTATATTTAGCCATCAAACATGTCCTACTGCTAAATACATCCAAGCAAATTTCCCGCTGGGTGGGGTTGATATAACATTGTTATCTGACGTTGATAAAACGTTGTTATCTGAGGTTGACACAACTTTCAAATCCAACGTTTATTCAATGTCCTT